>JAYMSP010003006.1:0-21567 GCA_036897095.1 Plantago elongata
GTTGTAGTATATTCTGTAGATGGAATTTTTTGTGGCGAAATAACCACCAAATATATTCTGATAGAGCAGATAACACATCTTTTCACGATTTACAGAGCGTTGCATCGATTTGGAATAGGTGGAGTGGAAGAGATACGATGGTTGTCTGCGCCGATTGATGAGCGGCAGACATGGAAAGAAAGAAAAAAAAGAAAAAATATGAGTTTGTAAAGTTGTTTTACATTTTCTAAAGTTGTTAAACTAACTGAGACTTATTATATTATTTAGTACTAGGCTAGTTACTAGAGATAGCCTTGGCAAATGCTTTTTTAATCAGTAACTCTTTTATTTTATAACTATAAAAGAGTACTATCACCCACATAATTATATTTTAGAAGAGACTTATCTAGGATACTATTATACTATAAATAGAGTTAGATATGTTACTAGTTATTTTACTATCCGCACATTGATTTGCTTTACTATCGATCTTCCTGAGCTCAATGTCCCATGGCATACCTGCCATGTTTAACCAACCACAAAATATGTTTCAATTTGTTATTAAGCTTAGATTTCCAAATTACCTGCCACTGTAAAGCTGATGAATTCTCCAGCTTGTATAAAGTATGATAGGCAGCTGGCATGAAAAATGGCCACTGGCGGTTTCAATCCATAGCAGGACATCATAGATGTGGAATACTCGTAGCAAGCACAGAGAAATTGCTAAGGATGATCTGATGGCTCCTAAAACATTCGTACAATTGTCTATGTTCTATTTCAACTGATTAGGTCAGGTTCAGTGAATGATTCAAGAATATTCTCTGATGCTTTCATTTTCGTACTAGTAGCCGTTGTCAGACAACGTAGTCGCTTATATATTTGTATTCCGTAGTTCTTGTTGAGCATCGAATGAGAATTGTACCTAGTTTTAACATCTCTCTCTCAATCGAATTATCTTCTCCCATTTCGTCTAAATCTTCCCCCTTTATCATTTTCACTCACATATAGTCAGTTATTATAGCAAAGGGATGCAACAAATTGGTATCTCAGAGCAGGGTTGGCGTTAATTCTTCTGAAAAAGACGCCTATACGACTCACGAAATGGTTAATCCAACTTCAGCTCATGCACGTATTGATGAAGTATTTGCTTTACAGGCTAATACTCAAGAAAAATTGAACCAACTGCAGTTGAGACTAACTAGAGATAGTGAAATCCAACAAGCTACTCACAGTCAATTGAAGGAGTTAGTTGTAAAGTTTGATACTGAGATTGCTGATAATAAGTTAATTTCTACTAAATTTGAGTTTCAAATCAATCAGGTGTTAGAATTTATGCACACTGTGCACAAGACTCCACCTTTACTCCAAAATCATGTTACATGGAAGGATAAAGCATCTAGTAGTCATGTCAGGGAAAGAGAGTTTAAAAGGAATCAACAAGATGATGTTGAAATCCTGCACAAACATGTCTCTAATGCAGTTTCTAGACTTGAGTTTCCTAGATTTGATGGCTCTGATCCCAGGTCATGGGTATTCAAGTGCTACAAGTATTTTTCTGTTGTTACTGATATCCCAGAAAGCCAAAAAGTTGGTTTGCATCAGTTTACTTTGATGGCAAAGCTAATTTATGGTATCAGAAGTATATTACCACATATAAACATTCTAGCTGGGAATTGTTTGCCAGAAAGGTTTGGTGAAAGTTTGGTGCTTTAAAAGAGGAAACATTGGTTAAGGAATTTACTAGGATCCAACAATCTAGTAGTATTCATGAATATATTGACAAGTTTGAGGAGCTAAGAGCCTTAGTTTCACCTTTCTGCACTGAACTTAATGAGAGTTTTACATTGGAGTTTTGTGTTTTGGTGTTCAAAGGAAGCTTGAACTGGCCATACTAACACAACACTATCACTGTGGATGAAGCTATGGATTATGCTTTAAAACAAGAGCCATTGTTAGAAGCTATCCATGAGGATGCTAGGCCTACCGTTAGACCAGTACACATATAACAACTTGCTCTCACAAACACACCACACAATATAATACATCCTGCAGAGCCAATAGAGAGTCTCACTTTGCCCATAAAATATCTCACCAGAGATGAAATGAGGGCAAGAAACCATGTTGGGCTGTGTTACAATTGTGATGAGAAGTGGATCAAGGGTCACAAGTGCAAAACTCCCACTCTTTATTTTATCATGTCAGAAAAGGATAAGATGGCTTATTTAGCATCTTCAGAAAGCCCTGAAGAAGTGGAAGATGTTGTAGTAGATGAAAAAGCTCAAATTTATATTCATGCTATTACTGGTAGTATGGATAATAACTCTATCAGGTTTCATGGCACTCACAAGAATCACAGGATAGGCATTCTTATTGACTCTGGAGCTACTAATTCTTTCTTAGATGAAGAAACTACTTTTAGGATGGGTTGTAAGACTGAACCTATCACATCCATCAGATATAATGTTGCATATGGATATCCTTTAGTGAGTCAGTATGTGTGCAAAGATTTTGAGTGGTATATTCAAGGGCACAAATTTACCAGAACTATGACGTTAATCAAGCTGGGAGGGTATCATATGGTTATTGGTGGGAACTAGCTTGAAGAAAGAAGCCCAATAGAGAGATTATAAAAAAATGACTTTACGTTTTTATGAAATGATACTCACATTGTTTTGGATGCTCTCAAAAATACAGGTGGTTGCAAGCTGTATCATGAAAGGATCTGAAAATGCTGATACAAAGTGGTGAAGTAGGTGTTGTAGGGCATATCTATGCTATCACTGAAGCCAAAACTGATGGAAGTGCACCCTGACATACAACAATCCTGACTGAGTATGATGATGTCTTCAAAGAACTAACTCAACTACCACCAAGAAGAATCATTGAACATCAGATTACACTCAAAGCTGATGCAGATCCAAGGGAGCAGTCTCCATACATATACTCTCTCTCATTTAAAATGAGATTGAAAATATTATCCAAGAGATGCTGACTTCTGGAGTGATTCAGTATAGCACCAATGCATTTGCTTCTCCAGTCCTACTTGTCAAGAAGAAGGACGGATCCTGGAGAATGTGCATAGACTATCGGTATCTAAACTCTCTTACTATTAAACATGATTACCCTATGCCTATAATAGATGAACTATATGGTTCTAAATATTTCCCTAAGATAGATTTACGTGCAGGGTATCATCAGATACGAATGAAAGAGAGTATAATACCTTATACATGATTTAGAACTCACCAAGGTCACTACGAATTCTTGGTGATGTCTTTTGGCCTAAGCAATGCACCAGCAACCTTCCAATCTCTAATGAATTTTATCTTTTCTGATTTTTTGAGAAAATTTGTGTTAGTGTTTTTTGACGATATATTGATTTACAATCCCACTTTAGATGCACATGTGCAACATTTAAAGCAGGTTTTGTCAATATTAAGGGAACAAACTTTATATGCCAAAGCTAGCAAATGTTCTTTTGGACAAGCGCATGTTGAGTATCTTGGGCATGTAATATCACAAGCTGGAGTGTCCACTAATCCTGCCAAGATACAATGTATCAAAGATTGGCCAACTCCAAGAAATATCAAGGAACTCAGAGGCATATTAGGGCTTACAGGATATTACAGAAAGTTTATAAAAAATTATGCAATCCATTGCAAGCCACTGTATGAGTTACTCAAGAAAGATTGCTACCATTGAGTGAAAAAGCTGAAGCAGCTTTTCAAAACTTGAAAGAAATTGTGACTACAACTCCAGTCTTAGCTTTGCCTGATTTTAGTAAACCATTCATACTAGAGACTGATGCTTGTGGTACAGGTGTAGGTGTTGTTTTAACACAAGGAAATGACCCTATAGCATAGCTCAGCAAGACACTTGGAGTGAAGAACCTAGCCTTATCCACATATGAGAAGGAGTTCTTAGCCTTGCTAACTGCAGTGGAGAGATGGAAGCACTATCTTCAGGGAAACCACTTCATTATTAAGCCAGATTAGCAGAGCTTGAAACATCTTTTAGAGCAAAAGATTACTTCTGCATTACAACATAAGTGGGTATCCAAACTGATGGGACTTGATTATGAGATCTTATACAAAAAGGGAATAGAGAACAAAGTTGTGGATGCTCTCTCAAGAATGAGGCCTGAAGGAGATGGAGATGTCACTGGTGATATAAATGCTATTACACAACTTATACCATAGTGGATGGTGGAAGTTCAAGAAAGTTACTTGCAGGACAAAGTTGTGTAGGACATTATTGCTCAATTGATTTTAGAACCTGCTGCTACTTCTTTTTATTCTTATGTGCAGGGATTACTGAGGTATAGAGGCAGGTTGTATATTGGAGACAAACCTGAAGTAAAAGATATGATTATCAAACATATTGATGACTCAGCTTTCGGAGGTCACTCAGGGATGCAAGGCTCTTATCAAAGGGCTAAATCAGTCTTCTACTGGAAGGGCATGAAAGCTGACATTTTTAATTATGTGCAGGCTTGTGACATGCAAGATGAATAAACATGAGCATAACAAGTACCCTGGATTATTACAAACCCTTCCAGTCCCTGAACAAGCTTGGACCCATATTTATAGATGAATAATAATCATAAGTAAATGTTGAATTGAAAATGTATGTATGTATGTATGTATATATATATATATATATATATTTGTTCTCTATCCGATTTTGGAGGGGTTATAGTCCAAATATTGTTACTTTTACTTCCATGATTAAAGGGTTGATTGTGGATGGTAAGATAAAAGATGACGTTGAGTGGTTGAGGAAAATTGTCGGATTTTCAACCTTGTATACGCACTTGAGGGACTATGATTAATGGACTCTGTACGTACCCGGGTTTGGGAGGAGGTGAAGAGGTTGTTTGTTGAGATGATGCATCGAGGTGTTAGTCCAACTGTTGTGACGATCAATATTTTGATGGATGCGCTATGCAGGAATAGGAAACAGATGAAGTAATTCGGCTGTTGGAGTTGATAGTCCGGAGGGGTCAGCAGCCTAGTCTGTAACATACAGAAATAGTCAGTAACATACAGAAATATATACGGGGTAGCGAATTTTTTTACTATAAATTTAATTAAAAAAAAATTCATTATTAATGACTAATGAAAATTACGTTTTCAAAATTTTACATAGTAAAGAACAATGTTTAGATTATAATTTTTTAAATTATGTGTTCATAAACGGAAGGAATTAGAAATAACATAGTTTTGTTTAGATTGAATATTTTCTTTTATACTTTTTAAGTATAAGTAAATGAATTTATCACATTAAATAGAAAAAATCACGAAACCAAGAGAGTTAAATGAAATTAAGTTAAATATTTATAAAATATGATTGTTAAGTGTAAATTAAAAGAACATTAAAAAGAGAGAAATAATAAAAAATGTTATTAAATCATAAAAAACAATGAAGAATGTCAATATAAGCAAAATGGTTGGAAAATTTAGCACTAATGAGAACTTATTAATTATGGAACATAGGTGCGCAGCTGAAATGTACCAATTATTTTCATAATTTATTTTTGCTAAATATATCATTATTCATTAAATTTCATGTCCAAAATTGAGGGATCGCAATTGCGGTCCCTGAAACATATGTGTGTCCGTGCCTGACCCTGATAGATGGATATTGTCTGGAGTTTGTAACTATGATGCAAGAGAGTTGTTTCTTTCAATGGAAGCTAAGAGATATGTAAGGAATGTGTCATTTCAATGGATGCTAAGAGATATGAAAGGAATGTTGACACATTCACTATATTGATATATGGGTGTTGCAAGTGTTAGCAAATTGAAAGATGCCATGGATCTTTACCGAGAAATGCTGTCTAAGAAGTACATACCAACAGTAGTTACCTACAATGCTCTGTTGACTGGTCTATTCAACAACATCAAGTTGCGGATGCACGGGAAATTTATTCTGAGATGAAAGACCATAGAGTAATTCTGGAGTCTTCTACCTATTGTATATTAGTGGATGGCTTTTGCAGAAATTATTTTCTGGATGATGCAATAGAACTCTTTCGTTCTCTAGAAAAATCTGGCTATAAGGTGGAGAGTAAGATTTGTGACCGCTTACTTGATGGATTATGCAGAGAAGGAAAGCTCAACCTGGCCTGTATTCTGTTTAAGAGATTTCCGGAGATGGGGACTAGTACCGACAGTTTATACTTACACCATCATGATCACTGGCTTTTGCAGGAATGGACTTATGGAGAAGGCGATTGACGTGTTTTTAGAGATGGAGAAAAGTGGTTGTACTCCTGATAGTTTCACCTTCAATGCACTTATGCAAGGATTAAGCAAACGTAATGATCTACCCAAAGTGGTCGATCTTCATCAGAAGATGGCACAGACTACAGAGGAATCTGTTCAGGAGGTATTATTCCCACATATCTAAGCTTCTTATGGGCTTTTGCCTCCTAAGGAACTCTCTCTTATCTTATGATGGTTTCCTGAGCTTGTTTAAGCAGCCCATTGGCGTACTGGTCGAACAGTCGTCAATGTAGTTGCAACTAGTGCTTGTTCTTCTCCTTGGCATAAAATTATCATTCAGATGAAAAAATGCTTTTCCAACTTCATGTGGAACTTTTCTGTATTTTGCAAACATGTCCTGCTTCAAGCCAAACGCACGTTTATGTCACTTTCTATGACGGAAAAGAATAAGTTACTTCTTGATAAATGATAACCTTTAGGCTTTAGCCATGTATGGTCCATTGCGTATGAATCATGGGCTTTGAGACCGATACCTCATAACATTTACCAGTCATCTTCACGTGGCCCTTTTGATCATTTAATTAGATACTGTCTAATATTAGGTTTTGCTGTTTATTTGCTTTTGTAAGAGATCAAAGTTACAACTCAGCAGCTGATATATCACGTGAATCGCTGAAGCTGAAGGAACTGCCAAAGCTCAAATCTTGTTAGCTGTCTCATGTAAGTCTTCACATGAAATTTACATGTCATCATAAAAAGGCGAACATTTTTGCCGATACAGTCTGATATAAGTATACAGAAATCAAACCAATTGTTCATGATGCATAGAGGGAACATACATGTACTTTTAATTAGCAATACAAAAGATAGGAGAACTAGGCTACCAACCTGCTATAGATAATACAGAGTGCTTACACCACTCTTAGCTGCTTTTGCACTGTTTTCTTGCTATTTTTAAATCTTTCTGTGCCTCCATAAACATATGGTGAGTAAACCTATTTAGAAAGGAACAAATCTGTAGGTGTATACTACCTGCTGGTTGAGGGGAATGAAGCCTGGTCCGAAATCATTCATTTCCAGTGGCCAAAGTAATACTTTGATCATCCACAGATTCATAAATATTAATGAAAGACTTCGCACCAGACAACAGTCCCCTCAACTAACTGAAATCAATCCACAGAACAGTGAGAGCAAGAGACACGAGGTGGGAGTGAAAGAATGTCGACCCCATAGTAGATCGATTGAGCCATGCATCTCATTACCATCCATTATATACATTCGAGATTCTCCTTTAGGTCACATGATATGGAATCCACTTTTTTCAGTCTCAATTGTTACATTCTTTTCACACTTCAGGCATATATCTGGAGTATATGTACTTCTTCCTTGAATTAAATAATCACATTTCACAGTTAGTTTAGTTGTATTACTATCATTTTGGCATGAGCATGGCATTAGTAGGCATCTTACTAACCTCTTTTTTTAAAAAAATGGTTATGGACATTTTGTCAGATCGTGTAAAACAGTATTTTAGAAGAGTAAAGTAGATTTGGTGAGCAAATAGGGAATAACAAGATGAATAGGTGCTTTAAAGGTTGACTTGATTTCTGAAAAGCTACTGTTGACGTTGTGTTTGTTCTCAAGTAAAGTATATTTCTTTTGCTTCCCACTGAGGTAAAGTGATGGGTGATATTTGGAGAACATTAATTTTCAGGTATGTTTGATGCCAAGCTTGAAGTTGAAGACTCATGTCAGATCATCAGCTGAACTATGCGGCTTCATTTCTTGGACTGTTTTTTTAACTTTTGTCTTTGTAAATAAAAATCAGCAGCAGCAGCAGCATACTATTATTGCAACCATATTGGCTACAGGCTACAGCCTACATGTGGTGTTGTATCCAGCGTCCATCTAAAATGCCTCCTGATTCATATGCTGATCGGGTACCTTAGTTTGTTTTTCCTTTTGGTTTGTTGCATCTATATAGTTTTTCTCTCCATGCGTTTGATTTGGACCATATCGTGCTTAGGTTTTGTTTTCGTTATCTTTTCAGGACTGGGGAAATTTCAGATTCGATACGGTGTGGATGAATTAAAGTGGCTTTTCTTAAAGCAGTTGAAAACAGTTCCAAGTTTACTGTAATAGTCTAATGGAAATCCATAGAACATAAATTGGTAATTTGGGATGTAGAACTGGAAAGACCAGCCATTAGTTTTCATTGGGCCTTTTTTAGACTTGAGATTAAATCATTATGTAATGTGAAATTGTAGATGAACCATAAAAACCCAGGTTTTGCTTCTGGACAAATTGTTCTGGATGGCTTTTCTGTACAGTACAAGAAGTAGAATTATGGTTAAAATCTGTACAAGCTTACTGCCTGCTTACAAGCTACTGCCTTGCACATAAACAATACTTCTACCAAAATGAGAACAAGAAAAACAGTTATCACTAACAGTAACAATCTAAGGGTAATACATAACACTAACAATTGCCTAATGCCCATTGACAAGTAATGTGAAAATAGGGATTTTAATTATATTGTCGTTGTACTAATGTTCGATTCAACCTGTTCATTTTTATTAAATGACTAGCCATCGCACTATTGTATGTCGAAGTCGCGCCAAGTTAAATACGACTTTAATGAAATACACACAAATCCGAATAGGGCTACTTGTTGAAATATTCAATAATGGAAGGGTAAATACTTGCTAATACCACCCCGATTTGCCGATTGTGTCTACTGATAAACCCTAACTCATCTCATTCCACTGATAACTGACTGTTGATACTCTCCAAATTCCCAATTCCCGCTCCAAAACCCTACTCGAGCACATGTAAGTTTGCACTCCTCTTTCAGTTCGCTCTCGTTTCTGCTGTAAACTGTCAATTGCATTCCGATGTACGCCTTTTCGTTCTTTTCTCGTTTTGAATTTGATTCGTTTTCGTGTTTTCGGAGCCTAATCTCTTATGGTTGAATGAATCTCGTGTAGCTGTAGTAGTTTGCGTGTATCATTTGTTTGTTTTGATATCTCTTATGGTTGAATAAATTATTAATGTGGTTTTCGTAGTTTGCGCGTATGTATGTTTTGATCTCTCTTATGGATGAATGAATTATTAATGTAGTTTTTGGAGTTTGCGCGTATCATTTGTATGTGATTTCGAAGTATTCGCTCTATGTGTTATCCGTTTAATGTTTAATTGGGATGACGTGATTGTTGATCGGTGAGTTTGCGATAGTGTGATGTATCTTTATTAATTTTATGAGCTTCTTGTTGTTTTATTTATAGTATGGCTGAGGAGAATATTGAGGAACAGCAGCTAGGTGTTGTGCTGCAAGAGATGGATGGTGTTGTACAAGAGATAGGTACTGTACAAGAGCTGGATAATGCGGATAATGTACCTGATGGCTCTCACCTTCAAGGAGAAGAAACAGCTCTGCCTCAAGAAGAACAAGTATCTCACCCTCAAGAAGAACAAGTATCTCACCCTCATGAAGAGGAAATATCTCATGCTCCAGAAGAAGAAAAATCTGACGCTCCAGAGGAAGAAAAAGATGCTGAAATACATAATTCAGAGGCTGAATTAAACAAATCGGCTGCAGTTGAGGAGAAGAAATGGCCGGGGTGGCCTGGAGAGAATGTGTTTAGGATTTTGGTTCCAGTTCAGAAGGTTGGAGGTATAATTGGACGCAAAGGGGAATTTATAAAGAAGATGTGCGAGGAAACTAAAGCTCGAATCAAGATCCTTGATGGCCCTCCCGGAATCACAGAAAGAGCTGTAAGTTATGTTAATGGGTTCAATAAGATTATGTAGCTAAAATTGTTAATCCTGATAGGTTTTCCATCTTTGCTCTTTTGTTCAAGTAAGAACAAAGTAAATTTGAGTGATTAATCTGAAGTAAATTGGCTGAGACAGTCATATGGAAGTTTTTTGCCTTCCAAAGAGCTATGACCAGGGAACTGGTGAGGTTCACTGGATAGACAACTGCAGCTTGGTGGATACAAAGGATTCAAATGGATATTGCAAGTAGATTAAATTTGATTATAGTCAAACATTGATATCTAACCCAGAAAGAGGAAATTTTCACCAATTCTTAAAATATCTCTAGCTTATTTTTACTTTTATACTCCCTGTATTTGTATATGTACTGATGTCTGTTTAAGGCCCTCTTGTGTTTTTGTCAATTATCTGATGCATGTTAGAGCAAGAGGCACAAGACTGAAGGCATATTTCTTACCAAGAAATTGAGAGAAATCTGGAACAAATTATTCTGTTTAACTTTGTGTATGGTTTTTGTGCATGCCTACTGTTTAAGATTCGTGAAAATGTATAAAATCATTGATTCCTGGTACATCAGGTACCCAAATCCATAACCTGGAACTTAACACTGTTAATTAATCTAAAATTTTGTAATTTAAAATCTCGAGGTGTCATCTTAAAAGCAACAATATTATTCAAGCTCAAAATTATTATGGAAATTGATTCTTTCCACGTAAAGAAAACAAAGAAGTGGTTCACTAGGAAAACAAATTGGGAGTAGTTCACTAAAACTTAATATGGAACCAGCAATTTAAGCACTCAAGAAACTAAGATAATACTAGTATCCAAGAGGTTAAATAAGAGAATACTACCATGCAAAGAACCCTTTAAAAAAAGTTATCTATATTATGGTGACCAAACATGAATGCGTGCAGGTTTCCAAATTAAGCAAGTTTCAACCCATCAAGTGGCTAAAACAAGAAGAATCAAAGATCCAGACTGCGGCAATGGGAATTTTCTGTTACAAGTGCAGAAATGCTCTTCTGACTCTGCCAGATTGATTTTTGTGCAGACATCAGCACCAAGAGGCATAATCTCAATTCTGGTAACTTCAGAACTTGGTCGATTGGTGTGTTGCAGAAGTAGATCAGCTCTTTAAAGAGAGAATTATAGAAAATGAAATAACAATATTCTTATCTACAGAGTACCCTAATATGAATGTTATTCCAATAAGGAGTCAGTGCGTAAAAGATGACAAATAAATTAGTAGAGCACTAGAGCTGTTTTTTTATACCTTAAATAATTTTATCACGCGGAAACCAACAATGCCTAGCAGCAGTTGACAATATCTAATTTGAAAACCTGTCTCTTACATAACCCTTCACGAGCGTCATCTGCATTTTACTGTCCTTCATTCACTGTAAAATGGTGGTGGCCTAAAACATGCATACCTCATCTCTGTTTCAATGGTGGCTAACTTCCTTACACATGAACGTGTGAAAAGGAAACCCATTGTAACATTCAATCTCGCTCAGACTAAGTCTGAGTGATGATTCCGATCCTCTCCACCCCAATGAAACAATTGAAACCGGTAATGGTAGTTTTTTTTTTTAATGTTGGACAGTCACTTCTCCTGTGTAATGACTAACTAATTCGAACAAGTTGACTGTTGAAGCCATCTGTCAGGGCGAGCATGATAATTAATTAATTATATCCTATTAACAATGAGCATCCTTCAGCATAAGTGCCCATTCCCCTTGTCATTGAAAAAGCTCGGTATTTTGGTTCAGTGTTTGAGATTTGCCCTTCATTCTTTCTAAAAAATGACTGAGTCGTGCTGAGCTATCACTAGCCCCTGTTTTGCCTCAAAGTCAAATAAATTCTTTTGCATGAAAACCGTTTCTGTAATCTGTATGTGTCCAATATTATAATATAAGTTGCCACCCTTTCCAGGTGTTGATTTCTGCGAAGGAAGACCCCAATCTTCTCATCCCTCCAGCCTTGGATGGGCTTCTCACAATTCATAGGCGCATCATTGATCCAGACTCTGATCCATCTGATCCCCAATCAGGTGGAACAGTTTGTACCAAACTTCTCGTGGCAGCATCACAAGCTGGCAGCTTGATTGGGAAGCAAGGTGGGACTGTGAAGACTATCCAAGACGATTCACATTGTACCATTCGAGTTCTCGGCGGAGGTAATTTACTCACTCTGCGCATGTTTTGTTGCTTACGTACTTGTATGGCATACGACAGCACTGTAAAGCAGCATTTTGAGCCATCTGTAGGACAGGTTTCCTTTATCTTAAAATTTCAGCAATTGAGAACCTGCATAAGTTTTAATTCCCTCCTGCATGTTATAAACTAATACGAAAATAACCGTCTAAAATACACGGTTTTTATATTCCAGTAACTTACATTTTCGCTGTTGATTTAATTGTGAAAAGATCATCCTTGCAGAGAATCTTCCAGTATTTGCTCTACCAGATGACAGTTTAGTTGAGGTACAGGGGGAGCCTGCTGGTGTTATCAAGGCAGTTGAATTAATTGCCAGTCATCTCAGAAAATTTTTAGTAGATCGAAGCGTCGTTGGAGTATTTGAAATGCAGGCATGTTGCAAATCACATACCTATGTTTCATCTTTATTTCTTAAATGTCTTTCATTACTTTACTAATTCTGGATCTGCTCTCTTCATCTTATCAGATGCAAATGGCAAATTCTAGAGGAAACCAGAACAGCCCCCATCAATCCTGGGGACCTCCACCTTTTGCGATGAATCCGGTTGGACATGGTTATGAGTCAGACCGTCCATTTATGCCTCAACATCCACGTCCCTATGATAATTACTATCCACCAGGAGACATGCCTTTTGAGAAGCCTCCACGGTCAGGCCCTCCTAGTTATGGCAGAGGTGTATCAGCCGGAGCTCACACAACTAACGTGCAGCCCCAGCAAGCAGTGATTGCAAAGGTGGTCATTAATCCTTTTACTTTTGATATAGTGACAGCGATTTAATATTGTTTGAAGTTAGTTTGATGAAATCTTTGCTTAGGTATGTTTGGGTAGTGAATGTTCACAAGTTTTTGCAAAGTGCTTTTTTTGCACTTTTAAAACTACTATATGAGATGTTTGCGTACTGGCATTGTAGTTAAAATCTGGAAGTCATTTTTCACAATTAACACACTATACTACTTAAGATTGCCTTCTGGGACTCTTACAAAGTACAAACAACATAGTTATTTATTAGTCACTCCCTCCGTTGGGGGTTGGCCTGCAGTTTAGGTGAAAAATTAAAATGAATGACAACACATGAAAATGTGGTAAAAGATGTAATATTAGTATAGTCATAACATTTTATTTTTTTTGGTTATGTGTCGGGTAGTTTCCTATTCAGGTATAGTATGAAGTTCTACGTGACACCAAAAAATGAAAATGTTTGAGGTTCTGCAGGACAGAGTCTCTCTTAGCACTTACAAAACACCATCCACATTTATTTATCTACAACTTTTTCCTTTTCTTTCTTTCCCCTACTCAACTTCTCTAATTCTACTCGTTGATGTAGAAGTTGCAAACAATATTCTGTGCCTGCTTTATAATGTAACCTTTTCTGGGTGGCTGTTGGATCTTGAAACTCTTGATATTATGAATTTCATATTTGTTAAAGGTTGATTTTTCCTTGCCATTTAAGTTTTGAGAAGCGCATTACAATATACAGTATTGAGTATTCTCTTTTGTAACCTCTTTTCTTATATGTCACCATTTCTAAATTCTAATAATCATTGGTCAACTTGTATATATCAACACTGTCCCCATTTTAATGATAATTCTAACCT
This sequence comes from Plantago elongata, assembly GCA_036897095.1. Taxonomy (NCBI): domain Eukaryota; kingdom Viridiplantae; phylum Streptophyta; class Magnoliopsida; order Lamiales; family Plantaginaceae; genus Plantago; species Plantago elongata. The sequence goes on from JAYMSP010003006.1 coordinate 13,796, forward strand.
TGAAATAGTGCTATATACAGGGGGTTTAAATGAAGTGAGTATAGGGGGTTTAAATGAAATGACTGTTCGTGAATTATTTATAAGAAAAGGTCGGTCAACACTCAGTTTGTGTTGGAGTTTGACCGAACCGAACAGTTTGTGAATATGTTTGTTATATAAACAAGCCGAACATATCATGTACTGTTCGGTAGTTTACGAACAAAGGACATTAACTAATAATATTTTGAATAATTATTACTTGTATTACACTTACAAAACCCTAGACCTAAGGAAACACTCACACTATCACACACTTCACTTCACAGGACTCCCACCGCCCCACCCCTCTCACCTCCACTTCCTCCCACCTCCACCGATTGCACCTCTGCCTATCTCACCTCACCACACAATCCCAAATTGGTTTCACTCCACGGTCTCCCACCACCCCACCTCCACCGCCTCTCACCTCCAATGCCTCCCACCTCCACCGCCTCTCACCTCCAATGCCTCCCACCTCCACCCCCACCTCCGCCTATCTCACCTCGCCACACAGTCACATATTGGTTTCACTCCACGGTCTCCCACCTCCCCTCTTCCCCAATGGCTCCCACCTCCACCGCCACCTCCTCCTACCTCACATCGCCACACTGTCCCATATTGGTTTCACTCCATGGTCTCCCACCACCCCACCTTCCCTCTTCACCAATGGCTCCCACCTCCACCCCCACTTCCGCGTATCTCAGCTCGCCACACAGTCCCATATTGGTTTCACTCCAGGGCCTCCCACCTCCCCACCTCCACTGCCTCCCACCTCCACCTCCACTGATTGCACCTCCGCCCATCTTACCCCCACTACCTCCGGGTATCTCACATCCACCAGCCGCTTATCACTACAGCACCACCGTCACCAGATTACGTCAGGTATATATTCTCCATTTTTTAATTCTTTGGTTCTGTGATGGCAATCATGGCTGCTTCAGGAGAGGTACAAATTGAGTTAATTTATTGGACTCATGGAGCATCTTTTTGTTTATGAAGTGTAGATATAGTTTCAGCAATCTTTTCCCTTAGTCTTGTAGTTACCTTCTTTTTTATTTATTTATTTTTTTGGGTTAATCTCATCAGCTTCTTGTACTCATATCTGATTATATTTAGGCACTTGTAGTTTCTGGTGGCAATGATGGTTTCTTCTTTGCACTTATGACATTTTCTACTTGAATTGGTATATTGTTCTTTTTGCAATATTCTTTGCCCTATAGAATGGTTTTTAGACGCTTGAATTAGAATTTTTCCTTTTTTTATTATTGCTGCTTGAAGTTGTATGAACTTTGGAGTTTCAAACTCATGGAACCAAACTATTTGGACGCAATCAAACTGAACAACCAAATGCCTACGAACGAAGGCGGAATTTCTCAATCTTTTACCAACCAATCATGAGCAAGTGATTATTAGAATGCTCGTTGAACATAAACCAGATATACTATATATTGAATGAATGAACGTCCATTAATGTTACTGTTCGGTTCGAAATACATGCTTAGCTATGTATGTATTGTTCCGTCCTATTCTAAAAAATGATTGTTATGCTGCTTTTGTATTTTATGTTGCAGGTGACACAGAACATGCAAATTCCATTATCATATGCTGATGCTGTCATTGGTCTTAATGGTGCAAACATTAGTTACATTCGTCGTGCCAGTGGTGCAACCATTGCCATTCAGGAAACAAGGGGTGTTCCTGACGAGATGACTGTTGAAATAGATGGTTCTGCATCGGAAGTCCAGACAGCACAACAGTTGATACAGGTTGAGTTTCTTATGTTATTAAACGTGGAGTATTATTTTGTTTTTGGCCTCAATATTAGTTTGTGCTGATTTGCTTATTTTAGGCTGGAACTTTAGACATCAATCACCACATAATATTAGCTATTGTGGTTTTTTTCTACAATAATGCAGAATCTTGAAACCCAAAGTACTTGCAATTCGTCATCTCTTTTTCTTTTTCACCATTCTTTTTTTCCTTCTCTCTTTAATTTGCCAGTAGAACCTTGTTTCTGTGCCTTTCTCGCTATCCTTGCATGTTTACACCATTATAAAATGCAGAATTCTATCGCTGAAGCAGCAAGCAGTCAGAATCCTAGTGGTGGTCCTCCAAGCCAAGGCTATAACCCCTATGCATCTCAGGGAACAGGCTATGCGTCTCAGGGAACAGGCTATGCATCTCAGGGAACAGGCTATGCGTCTCATGGAACGGGCTATGCATCTCAACCATCTAATGCTCCTGGCCAAGGTGCCCATCCACCACCACCTGGAGATTATGGTTCTATGTATGGCGGCAACTATGGCTACTAGAGAAGACTGCAATGCAGTTGCTGTCCGATTTTGTGTTGAGCGATGGTACATTTTGCATGAGACATGAAGCTGTTCTAGGCCAAGCTTATCGCTGTTGTATTAGATAGATGTCCTTGACCTTTAAGGAACTAATATTATTGTCTGAAACTTGTGGAGCTTAACTTCATTTTTTCTAGTTACATGGCCAGGAACACAATTGTATTTATATTTTGCTGAGGTAATAGAAATCCTAGTGTCCTTTATAATATGAAAAGATAAAGCTATATAGCTAGTAAAGCTTGTACTCCGCAATCCCTCCGTCCCAATTAAGACTAAGAGTAGGCAAAAACTGGTCCACTTCTTAGAGTATGGTTCTCTTCGTCCATCTTAATGAACATGCACTACTCGGATATTAGTTGCATTGTGAATTTGAAAGTGAGAATTTGAGGATACCAATTTTTTAAGTTATACTCTTTTGTTTTTAATTCAACCATTTACATTCCATTTTGAGGTATTTTTTATCTTCTAAATTTAAAACACTTCTTTTACTTTATTAGTCTTAGACTCTACTTTCTGCTGGTTCGGATATGAATTTTAATATAAAGTGAATAGAATGGGTAAAATAATAAATAAAGTATAAAAATTATAAATAAAGTAGGGGAGATAGTAAATAAAGTAGGGATGAATTTTTTAATTAAAAAATAAGGTGGATTTGAAACGGTTCAAATGATAAGTTTGTCGGATACTAGAGACATGATACTGCTTTCCCAAATTTTGACGAGTTATAAATTTATTGTAAATTTTTGTTGCACTATTATGGCTTTTGAGGCCGCTTGTTACCAACAAGTTCTAGTTAAAAATAACTAATAAGAGTTGTAAAACAAAAGAAAAACCACTAAACAACATTGCCGTGGCCTAAACTAGAAATCATTGGCAATTGATGATGACATTACACGCAATATTTACCCATAAATAATTTCCAAGCACGCCCCGAGTATGGGGTTTCATGCAAACATTTGGTAGTAGGAGTATTAAATTACAATGGTTTTATGCATCAACATCTACATGATGCAACCCCCAGTATAGTAAATAAACTATACTCAGATCTGTAGTTCCTAGTTTAAAACTCCTGACATTTCATCTTTTGGCAAACTGTATCATAAGGACTCACAAACTGTAGTTACCCGCAACCATTCATATTGGTGTGGCACAGGTGGTTCTAAAATGTCCAGCCTGGTTACACCGGCTACAACGCACAATCCGTTTCGCCACCTGACTCCGTTCACCACTTCGTGCACGCCTTTTCCTGGGCAGAGCTGGAGGCTGTAATGACTTAGGTGGGTTCACAACAATGTCTTCAGCTTCACCATATCCTTTATCTTCAGGTCCTCCAGACATCTCCTGCCACAGGGACCTGTCAGGGATAGGATGTATTGTTTGAGAATATGCCTTGCGATATGTTGCTACCGTAAACCAACTCTCTGTGAACCGATGAACATTCTGCCGGCATGAAAGGAGAACTGCTACAGCATGAGAACAAGGAAGCCCGTATTTTTGCCACGAGTTACACGAACAACACCGGCTGCGAATGTCAACCATGCATGTTCCTTCATGAGATATAACCTCAAATTCGACTTCATTTGCTTTGAGAACCTGGTAAGCTCGTGCTTGCTCGAGAGCATCGGATACTTGTCTCTCAGCAGAAGGAACCAATATAGATGTCCACTGCATGCTAGCTTCACGCCTCTCATTAAACCAAGTCATGAGTTCACGGCGAATACACTCCATCATTTGGACTATTGGCAGTCCAGACGATTCAGAAATCCAAGCATTCAGTGAATCGACAACATTGGCAGTCAACTGTCCAAAACGCATTCCGGTGAAATGTGAATTTGCCCACAAGTGAGGTGGGATCTGTGTCACCCAATATGCAGCATCTTGGGACATTTGTTGTATTTCCATAATTTTCATATCAAACCCCAGGATAGTAGGAGCACTTGCAGCTTCCCAGAGAAGGTTAACAAGAATACTATTGTTAAATTCCTTCCGGAAGCTCTCACTGAGATGAAGCATGCAAAACCCATGAAATGCAGTCGGAAAGTTTGCTTCAACTGCATCAACAATACTCTTCTGCCTATCGGACAAGATTGTGAGCCTTGGCATGTTCTCTGCATTGGTCTCAAGAAGGTTGTGTAACTCAGAAAGAAACCACATCCAATTTCCTTCACTCTCTTCGTCAACAACACCAAATGCTAAAGGAAAGAGGGCCCCTTCTCCATCAAAACCTGTGGCAAATAGTAGGGTACCGAGGTACTTATTTTTCAGGACAGCCCTGTCCAGGCCAATAAGTGGTCGGCAAGCATTTAGAAACCCGTATATTGAAGCCTGATAGGAAATAAACAGACGCTGGAAACTGTTATCTAATGGATCAACGCAGACTGATGCAATACTTCCGGGATTAGTCCGTCTGAGTTCGTTACAGTACTGTGGCAAAAGACGGTAATCGTCTTCAAATGAACCACGCAGAGAAGCCATGAACCTTTCCTTTCCTCTCCATGCTTGCTTGTATGACAGAGTTATACCATGAACACGGTGAATCTCCTCTAGTAAATCCTTTGGCTTGCAGTGCGGGTTTTCTCGAAGTTGCTGTTCCACCGAACTAGCAACCCATTGAACCGAGGCTTGCTGGTGACCAAGATGATTTATTCCCCCACAGTTATGCTCTGCCTGGATAGTCCTAATGGTGAAAGTAGGAACACCTGGCAGTTTTGCAGCATGGACTCGCCATGGGCATCCATCACTTGCGCATTTGGCAGTAAAACGAGTTTTGTCAGACTTGACTGTCTGTATCTCAAAATGCTGGGCAATCGCCATGTCCCGTAATGCCCTCCGACAAGCCTTTACATCAGCAAAGTCTTGACCAACAAGCAATTCATGCGTCTGAGCAGGAACCATAGTCCGACTTTGAATAACAGGAGAATCTTTCACAAACTGCAACTCCCGAATGGAAAGATCTTCCATGTTACCGTTCTGATGGACAACAAGTTCCATCTCATCCTCAATATCATTGTTATCCAATAAAGCCAAACCATTACTTTCTGCAAAAACCAACTCTTCACCCGGTGAGCTAATAGCCAATTGTCTATCAAGCCTCACAGTTTCACCATGATCTTCATTATCTCCAACCTCCCCACCTTGATCCACACCCAATGCACTATGATCAATCACATCATACTTATTGTCGCACTCACTACCAGGTTCATATCCACCTTGCTGACACGGTAGTGATACCTCATAATCATCATTTTGAGCCATGTAAAAACCAGCAATAGAAGCAGTATCTTGTCCCAAACCTATCTCAGTTTCGTCAACTGATCTCCCTTCCACATGAGGAAGCCGATTCTGCGGCAAAGTACGTAAAGAACAAGTCTGTCTCACCTGGTTACTACCAGTATGCGTAAGACCAAAATCAATGTCATGAACTGATGGCGTTTCTCGCCCTTGACCAATCACAACATCCTGATTTACCATTCTCAGTAAAAATAACTCCTATCAACAATCTTCACTCAGTTTTCCCCAATCCACCAGTTCCTAACAAATTCCCAAATCCAAATAATGATAAATTATAGCAGAACGAAAGCATCACATCAGTTAATTAACCTACCCTATCCAATTCAATTCAGCTCAATCAACATTGAAAAAATCAATAACACTGTAAAATACTAAAATCAATAACACAACAGCATAAAGAATAAACAACAGTAAAATCCACCAATTGGCATTCACTCATCATCAATCAGAAGCTAAAATTCGATCAATCATCAATCAAACAACGGAGAAGCACAAGCATAAATCAACAGATCGGATAACGCATAAACCAAATACATAGATCAGATGAAAATTGAAATAGAGAATAATGAGAATTAGGGTTTATAGTAGAGGAAAATTGTAAGTTTTTGGCGGGCAATGAATATAAGTAAAGTTTGTTTATAGAGAAGTGAAAATACCTGGAAAAACGAAGGGCAAACAACACAAACCAGACCCAAAATTTAAGGGTATCGGAGATGTCGATGTTCAGAACAATTTTACAGACTAACAGAAAGGGTAAATATGTCTTCCTCCCTATATATATACAATTCCTTCATTGTCCTTTTCCCTCCTCCTTTGGGTGAAAACTGAAAAACGTTACTCTTGTAAACAACGGTTTCCTCTTACTGAATCTAGATGGAGAGTCGGATCGGATAAGATATTTATAATAGTTTGTAGTTACGGAACGAGAGAATAAAGGTTGTCAACTTAATGTACGAACTAAAGCAAGCACCTAAGTAGTTACACAAAAAATTTAACAACATATTATATTTAAGGGTTATTCATTAATATTAATGGGTGTATTTTGATTCAAGCTCGGTAGAATTCAAGCATTCTATGTTCAAAAAGTTCAAACATGTATTGTATACATTTTAAACAAAATATATGTTCTATCGTATTCCAGAGCTACTGTTTTTGTTAAATTTTAATGGTATTTTTTATGATAAATATTTTGTGTAAAATGAAACTTTTATTATTATGTAATGATTTCCGTATAATATATAGATGAGATGCTTATTATATGAAGTAGTCTGAAATCGATCTTGGAAACCAAGAAGATGTGAAATCGATTTTTTGGCGCATGTGATCTTATTATTTATAATACGTTTCAAGGAGATATGGGGTATTAGACCTGTCATTTGAAAGATACTAATGTGCTAATCTTTGTTTAGAAAAGCATGTTGAAGATCCTATGGACCAAGTGAAATATGCTCGGTAACAGGTAGTCAAGTGTACATAATGAACTATACTCATCCAAATATTCCACACCCCGTCAGTAAAATAATAGTATGTGGTGTTGATGGGGGGGGGGTGGGGGGGGGGGGGGGGGGGGGGTTTCAAGTCAAAAAGCAATCATTCCAGATGCAATGCATTTTTCGCTGGAAATTTTTTGTGGGGGCACTCTGATATTTTATGGTGAACATTCTCTTTGTGAGGAATTATCGGAATGTCAGTTGCAAAGAGATTTGTTCGAGACTTCACACCTCAATCAAATGGATCTCATCTATCATAAATGAAATTTCCTTAAATGTGTATAATAGGATATGTATAATAACATGAATGACGAATATCCATCAAAAATTTGAAGGAGTAATTGAAAATCAAATTTCTTTAATTATAAATCATAAAATTATCTTATGAGTTATATAACATGGGATTTTATTCATGATCGTAGAAAATATTCAAGTAAAAACTCGAATAGTTATTCAGCAAAAACACGGAAAAGAAAATGAAAAAGATACAAAATTCTGAAATTTACCCACACAATTCGACAACAATCACTTAACATATACTATTGATCAAACACCTTAACATGACGCAAAAACTTCAATTGGATGAGTTTTGGTAATCCCTGCAAAGGTTTTCAAGTGGACT
>JAYMSP010003007.1:0-21565 GCA_036897095.1 Plantago elongata
AATAAAATATTAAGTTTTATAAAATAAGCATTTATTAAATATTAGAAATGATATACCGCGCTAAGCACGAATCCCGTGAATTTTATAATAAATTATAAGTTAATTACTATACTACATGTCTAACTCCATCTGATGTGGCCTACCTAAATTCTATACATGAGTTTTGTTTATCTTTAAATTTTGAGATTGATATTTGGCCAGTGTAGAGCCCTGAAATAGTGCTTAAGAAATTCAATTGAAAAAATAAAAATTAAAAAATTTTAAAATATTGACAACATTTCTAGTACAAATACATCGAAGAATAGTAAATTAGTAGTAGACAATTGTATTTTGACCTAGAAGTAACAATTTAAATGGAAGATATAAACCAAAAATATAAATATATATGATTTTCATAAATCATGTAGAATATTCTTAGCGAACAAACTAATAAATACAATAGTTAAAATAGAAAATTTTGTTAGAAATTCAAAAAAAAAAGGGTAAAAAAAGAAAGTGTCAAAGAATGACATATGTTGATTTTTTGGTATGAATGGATTACATATACTTCCTTTGAATTTATAAATTTATGCATGGATTTTGATATACGGATGCCCACAATCTGATCAAATAGGAGTAAGTGCCAAGGGGAATTTCTATATTGATTTCATGGAATTTGGTAGCAAAATATCATGTACACTTCTTACTATTGAGATACATTCTTCAAAACTTGCTATGTATCTATATGTGAGTATACATATCAGTTTGCTAATGTGAATTCTACAACACTTAAATGGGGTGTAACGTAATACAGTATTCATCTTTTGTAATTGTCTAATAGGGGATGGATTTATACTGTTTTAAGTGTTCTTGGTTGTTGGAAATATATACTTTTCTTTATGAAATTGCACCAGGATCATAACCATAAACGTCATGAGTTGCGAGAGGTACTACTATTTTTTTGTGCACATATTGGGGCTGTTCGAAAAAATTGAAAAACTGAAAAATACCGAAAATTGAACCAATAGCTACTGAAATATAATGTCCATTTTGATGACATATGCAATGACTACTAGCCGAATAAATTTATTTTCTCACCAAAATAAATATTAAACCTACATATGTATATATCATCAATCATTTCTCCACGTCTCCTTATACATACGATTTGCACTTCGGATACATCTTTGTGTACCATTAAACTTAGTTAGAAAATCATATATAATAAGATATTGAATTTCACATCATATATATATAAATGATAAATAATTTCCTATTATATATTTAAGAGCATACATTTTTTTATACATGTATACTAACAAGGGTCAGTAACAATGTTGAGGTCTCGGCCTATATTTCACTATAATGGTATTTCGTTTATTTAACTTTTGAATGGGTTAGGTTCTATCCAACTCGAATTCAACCCCATTTAAAATAATGATGTTCAATCTAAAGAGTCGTATGACAGATACACTCTTAGCGAGGAAGCTCTACCTGGTCTTTTCTCTACTTTTTTTGATCTACAATAAGTGGGGTCAGTGGGTGGGGGGAGCTATGTAGGTTAGAAAAATCCCTTTCTTTCTACTTTATAGGTCTCCACTATGTGCTCTCGAGGGTGTCTATCCGTAGGGGGTGGAGATGTAAAACGTAACTACGACATGTGAAATTATATTTGTAGAACGATAATTTGTGTATTTTGTGGGGTGGCATATACCAAGTGCAGGGAGGGGTTGGTAAAAACAGCATGTAAAATTATATTTGTAAAATCACAATTCTTTTGTGTGTACGATCGGGTGACCGTATACCAACCATGAAGTTGTTTGGAACAACATTATGCTTTACATGCCCTTTTGAAGATTCAAACTGAACTATTGTATATTTTTGTATCAGAAACATGTACTAAACCTAATTAGACTTTATACTAAACCTGAAATTCGTTATAAATTAAATTTCTTTAATTACATTTAAAGTAAACCATCCAGTGAAATCGTCACGGATTCGTACTAGTTACTATACTCTCCTTACGCCCGTTCTGTTTATACAAGAGGTAAGCATAAAGTACTGGGTAGAGATAATTACCCCTTAATCTATACCTTATAAGTGAAAGAGTAAAACTATAACTATTAATAAAATGCTACGTCTTTAAACAAGGGATGCTCAAGTTCATGTGGGACCCCTTACTACTTTATAAGGGCATGCAGTTACTTAGGCAAAGTGCTCTAAGACAAGTACTCACTTAATATGGTGGTACTAAATAGTGTACTTTCCAAAGATAGAGTTATCATTAATTATAGACAAACCTCCCGTACTTCACTTTTCCTTTAATTTATATCCTATAAATATCTTATAAATTAATTATATGATTGGCATGACATTTGAATGGACATTTTTGTAAAACTGTGTTTGAAATGAAATTAAAATGAACATTTTTATAAAATTGCGTTTGAAATGAAATTGAAATGAGGATATTTAAAGTGTATTTTAGGCCAAATCACTGTTCATCGAGCCAAATGGGGACATTTAAATGCTATCCCAATCAGCCCCTTAAGTAGACACCCTACACCTATTAGCAAAGCATTTAAAGAATAATACCTATTTATTATTTATGAAAGAGACTTGTCTAATCTAGTAATGTTAAATATAGTATCTAAAATATAGCTTATAGTTTAGTGTAACAAAATTTTGTATAAAGGATATTTCCTAAGGGAGCTCTTAAAGTATCTTACTTATGTTAACTTTGGCTGCGATAAGTTTGCATTAAAAATAGCATGCCCTTAAGAGGTATGTCTTTACTAAGGAAGCACCCTTAAGAGAAGAAGTACCTAAATAATACAGTAATATTATAAAGCATAATGCTTAAGTTATAACCCCTGGAAAATATTAGGCAGGAAATGGTGCCTCCTCAGTACACCTTTATACAAAAGCGCTAAATTAGTTAGAAAAATACAGATTACTAAAGAATGCTACAGTAAATAGTCTTCTAATAAACAGCTATATGAAGAGGATTTTATTAAATAAGTGCTTAATAAGTGCCTCCAGTGTAAATATCTAATACAAATATTAAGTAAAGTAACACTTAATTAACTCAAGTATATTATTTAACTTTTTATAAAAGAAAGTAAACTCACTAGCAAAGAGTCATCTTATAATTCCTATGATAATTATTTATATACTCTAGCCACTCCCTACACTCTAGATTATTAAAGATACTTAAAGAGCCTTCTTATTTATTTAATATTAAATTATACTTAATATCTTGCTAGATACCCTCAAAGATAGATGTGACACTTCTCTAAGTAATACTCCTTATATTATACCCTGCCTCATAAATATGTGCCCTGGAGATTATACTACCGATAGAAGCGACTCTTCCCTTGATACTCTTATAGTTGAGATAGACATTAATTATGCCATTTTAAATGTAGATGTTTACTATACTTTTATGAGTAAGGGGCGGTTTGTTATATGATTGTAATCGGTCCATTTAGTTTTATGAACATTGATTTGGACTAAAATACACTTTAAATACTTCCATTTTAATTTCATTTCAAATACAACTTCATCAAAATCCATCCAAATGCTTATTCAAATTTTATACCAATCAGCTCCTTTAAGTTACTTGTAGTAAGATACCTTAAGCAAGTGTACTAATAAGTCTCCCTTAGTAAGTACACAAGTCATTTATAGGCGATAGTCTCCTCTAGCCTTAATGCATGATTATACAAAGACAAGGAAATATGTGTGCTATCTTTACTTATTAGACATGTCAGTTATAATAAATTAGAGTACTCCTCTCCACGAAATTACAATCACTTAATATAAGGTATCCTTTGTTAATAACTTAAGGCTCCTTCCTTAGATAAGGGTCTAATTATGCAATATTTGAAGATAAAATTGTGCGCACTCTACCATATAAAAGGTATTTATTATTGTTAGTCCTTAAGACTGCACATTTACATATATACATTTACCAGAGACTGTATTACTATACTACAAATTGATGCCGCGTTAAATGCGATCCTCGTAAATTTTATAAATAAATTATATATTGATTATTATAATACATGTCTAACTCTATACATCAATTCATTTAAATATAACTCTATACTTGATACTTACTTAGTATAGAGCCCTAAAATAGTGTTTAAGATATTCAATTGAAAAAACATAAAAATGTTAACGATATTCAAATACAAAAAATAATAGTAAATTAGTAGTAGACACTGTAATTTAACCTAGAATTGACAATTTAACATAATAAATCTAGACAAGAAATATAAATGTATTTATGATTTTAATAAAGTAATTCATTTAGCATATCCTTATCGATTTAAGAGAAATGTTAAAACACATGGAAGATGCCTTTTGACACGCTTGATGGAAAAATAGACTCAATAGTCTGTGCTTATAGCGAATGACCTCTAAAATAGCGAAACCTAACATTGAGGCAACTTGCAATCCAGTCAAATAGTAAACAAAGTGAATTGGACGATTCTCATTACAGTTGGGGTTGTAAAATTGAGTAATCTAATCGAGTCGTAAACACACCCAAAGTTATACAGTCATAATATGATGCATGTGAGTCGGAGTCTGATCCAAACACATATAACAGTTCATGCGTAAATAACAACTGAGATGGGTGAAGGAGTGTTGCGTATGGCTGAGTTTGTGAGCGAAGAAATATTAAAATATCGTTTTTTAGTAGCAGATTTCTAGAAGATAGAGAAGAAGCGCTAAATAAATTGTAAAAATTAAATGACAATTTAACAACTCCAATATTATTTCTTAGTAGGCGGTTGTTAGAGAATAGACAAGAAGCGATAAACAATTTGTGAAAGTAAAAGACACTTTTACAAGTGAAATGACAGTTTTATAAGTGATGTTCCACTTCATGTTACACTTTAAGGTTTATTATATTCTGATAACTCAAGCTTAACATTAAGGGTTAGTATAATAGCTCTCTTAAGCCTCTTTATATGAAAAACTTTACTAAAGGGAATTATTCTCTAACATAGTTAAGCTATAAGCATTTATGAAATATAACATAATATTATAGTAAAAGCATTAATAGGTTGCAACTCTTTAGGGTCTCTTAAGCACCTTCTTCTATAGTAAAGTAAAGTTATCCTCTTCCCTTATACTAAAATAATAACCTCATTTGTAAAATGTGAAAAGATATCTAGAAGCCATTCTAAGTACATGTCTATTTAGCGAAGAAACCCTTTAAAGTAGAAAGATAGGAAGAGATACTGGTACCCTATATATACTAAAGCTTTGACTTAATAAGAAAGCATCTGTAGAAAGGACCTACTACTCTGATATTATCTTAAATTACTCGAGTTTTACGCTTCCATATAAAGTTATTTGCTAAGGGAATATATTTATGTACATATTTTATAAGGTAATTAACTCGTTTTCCAAAGACGTATTTTTTTAAATCTATAAGATGAGACCAATCTTAATATTTTTTGGATCATCCCCATTTCCAACTCTTCTTTCTCTCTTAAATAAATTTAAAAAACCCTCTTCCCCTCAAAATACCATTTCCACTTTCATTTTCCGGCGAGATGGACACGGAGTATTTTCAGTGGTTGAAAATCAACAAACCCAATAAATATCATGAGTACATGCAAGCTCACTTCGAAAACACTTATTTTCAACCCCAACCGAATCACGTTCGACCTTTGTTCCAAAGCTCCTACCAAGATCCTTACACTCAAAATTACCAATCTACATCCTCCCAAACACCAATGTTTTCACGAACACCGGAAGAGGTGGTTGTTCTTGAAATGCAGCCGGACAACACAACCGATCCGGAGGCGTGGAAAAGCGAAAGACACCGGAGGAGCGACAACCAACACAACAGCCGTACGGGACAACCCATACAACGAGAGTGAGGAATTGGGTCTCATCTCAGCCTACATGGAGGTCAGTGAAAATGCTATTGTTGGAACGGATCAGAAGTATTGTAGTTTGTTCCGTCTCATTGAGGAGAAGTATGAGGATATCAAGAGGATAGGAATGATGACCGGGATGGATAAATTCCGTTCTCATGATTCACTTCGTGGAATATGAGAGTGGCTAAGAGATAATATAAATCATTAGTTGATTTGTGTAAAGCGTGCTACAGTTATGGTCGACAATCGGAGTGGCTACAATGAGTCTGATGCAAGAGTCACTGCCCAAGAAATATACCTAAAAATAATAATTACATAATCAATCTAACGATTGATGATGAGTACAACTAAAATAAATGTATATTAAGCTGTTATAATTGTAATCGGACCATAAACTTATCTTTGTTTTGTGATACAAGTAAAATAGATGTTAACTTGTAGGTCGGAGGTTTACATTGTTTCCTAAAACCATTCAGATACAAAATTGTCAAGAGTGTTTTGACTTTTTTCAAAATAAATAGGATCTCAAAATCCAGTTCAATCACACCTAATTCCCAAAGTCGCAATTTTAAAAAATTCCAATTTTATTTTATATGAAGTTGGAACGTGAAAAATATATCTAATCAAAAAATTCTAAGATTCCAAATATTCTGCATGTATCCCAACCCTTATAATTTGAAGATTGTTAAATATTTCTTGGAATTAAGCAAATGAGGACAAAGACCCCGTTGTTGGACCACTTGTAACAACAGATAAAATAATGCCCAGTTGTACAACACATAAAATTTCATGGAGCACTACAATGCGGTTATAGCCTAGACTAAAAGCATGTAAGCCTCTTCCATCCACAAGGAAATAAAATAAGAGAACCCAGTCTATGGGTTGCAAAATTATGAAAATTTTCAAATATTGCATAAACAGAACAACAAACACGAAAGCTCATCCTTGTTTTAGATGCAACCGAACTATACACAGCGGTTCAACAACACAAGTAGCAGTTCGACTGTTTTTAACTACTCCAACTAATCTACTAAACAATCATGCATTACTATGTTTAGAATTTAACACGCCCCTTTGTTACGTTTTCAAGCGAAAATTAAGAGACTGCAATGAATGAAATGCGCTTCGGCAGAAAAGGACTACACAACAAGAATAGACGTCATGGTTTCAGATTTTGAGTGAAGGTCAAACACAGCCTGGCTCTTCGATCACCTGCAGACAGAGATATTGAGTTAAACTGCATGCCTCAGGTTTTTAAGTAATGTAAGTCTCTAATAGCAGATGGATGCCTCCCTCCAACTTGGCGACAAAACAGGGGATATTGACGTAAGGAAAATGAAGAAAAAGCCAACATATCATTCAGATGATTGGAGTAAGTCTGTAAGAACTCACACTATCTACAAGACTACGTAATGCGTAGATGCCATTTCAGGTATATAAAGAGATTGGAACTGAGCAAAGCAAATGACAGTATTTTTTTGGAGGCAAGCGCAACTTCCTGATGTATGTTAGGCAACTGGAGACACTTTTAATGATCTCCATTGGCGTCAAAGAACAAAGGGTCAAGTATCCAATTAGTCCTGTCATTGTCAGGTAGTTATATGGCATGGGGAGACATTTAAGATATGGCAACTAAACTAATGTAAAATTAGTTTAGTAGTGGCCTCACTGCCCTGGTCCACTCCATGCTAGAATGCCAGGTGAAGGAGGAGGACGTAGAAATAATTTACCAGTATAATTTTCCAACAACTTCGCTTTCTCATTGAAGAATGGGGAGTAAAAAAGAAATAGTAAGTACAAGATTCCACATGAATGCCATCCTCAGGCCCCCTTGGTTTATCTGAGGATGGTTAGGTCGATGAGAAGTTATCTAGATTGAGCAGTAGAAGCTTGCCAGGATGGCTTGGTAAGGGAGCAATCAGTAGTTATGTAGGTCAGTCAATTAGGGTCTTTCCTGGCACACAAAACATGCACAGTGCAAACTGCAAAAGGGATCGTAAAAAAAGGAGGGGAATAGTCATCTTTTGTTGTATCAGCAAGGTCAAATTACTAGTACTATGCAACTACATAATTGCAGCATTTAATATAAAAAATAAACATGAATGGATCAGTAGCCAAAAGCTCTACAGTTAATCAAGCTTAACATTGGGCTTCAAATATATGCAGAGCATGCACGGGGAACAGATGAATAACAATGAGCGAGCATACTGGTTAAAAACAATCACATGTCCACAAATTCAAATTACAGCATAGCTCATTGCTCAAACAAGAGCATATTGGATCACAGAACAGGAAGAATGCACCCCCTATGTGAAAAGAGTCCCACTCTGATTCCAGAGAACTTGCACAGACCCAACTTTGATGCCATTGAAATAAACTGTGTATCACACAACATATATGTTGCTGTAAGAAACGACCGCCTGGATTCATTTCCTTGCAGAAAATGTTCTCACAGAAGGGGATAGTTATAGACTTAGAGGCATTGAAAAACCGCAACTTAAATTCATGGGTAACAAGAATTCATAGGCAGGGAAAAACCGCAAACTTAAAGTCCAAACCTAGGATCCCAGTCAGGTCATTTTCAGACTGCTAGAAGGTGATATTAGGTTCCTAGAAGATCACACGAGATCCCCAATAGTTACTTCAAAACAAAATTGAGTAGATACAAAATCCAGTAACATATTGCCAAAAAAGAAACTAGGAGGAAATAGAAGAACTTGTTAAACGATCTAATGAATACCCTATAGGGGAATGTGTCTAACTCTTGCAGGGGTGGGTCTATTCATACATGGCATTTACTGTGGAGGTGCAGATTAGGGGGCTATGCCAACACTTGGATGGGTAGTGGTGTGGTCATATTCTAAGGTGTAAGGTGTGTATGACTCTAACTGCTGGACCATCAACCGCAAGTTTTTTTGACAATAATCACTATTCCTGTATCCCAGGTGCTGAGTAATGATACTAATTATGGGAAATAGAAGTATATCTAGTGGGAAGAAGCCAACGTAGGTAACATGATTCTCTCAGCTTTATAAAAAAGAGTTAAGGTAATTGTTCAGGAGAGTTCTCCAATCTCTTGGTTTGTCATATATTACATGAAATTGGAGAAATAAAGATTGACCATTACACATCAATGGGGAAGAAGGAATGTCTTTATCCCATACACGATATCAATGCTGTTATAACATGCTTAGCTCACTTCTTTTTTTTTTTTTTCAGTCTTTCTAACCACATCAATAATATCTCTCATTCTGAGGGGCAAGAAAATTATGAGGTAACTACGTATATTGTTCCCTTAATGAAGGAGAACTTTATTTTCACTTCACATGAAAAGGTCATACGGAACATACATGACCATGTAAAATATAAGATGTGAAAGCTAGTGAATATTATGAAGTCCAGACAATCTTGTATCTTAATCTTTTTGTCTGTCGGAAGCAAAACCAAAACAAGTCATCGTAGATAGATTCATAGAAACATAATTTTGAAATGCAATATATTAAAAGTTTCTAACCAGTCTGAAATGTTGTATAATCGTTCAAGGAAAAAAGAAACTGGAGACTGCATGTATGAATTTTTTTTTTTTGAAACGGTGAAGGTGACTGTCTTACCAACTGAGCTGCGCTTCGTTGCCAGACTGCACGTATGAATGTGTCTCATGATTTATTTCCTACAGCCATTGTAATCTTAATCATCTCTTATGAGCACAACAAAAATATAAGTAAACACAAGACTAGCTAAATACATGAATTTGGTTATAGCTGTTTATCCACATCTGGCCTATTGGTTCAGAGCAGGTAAAGTGATATTGATGTGTATATATATATCAATACAAACTATCCGAATCCAGCATATAAACTCCAGTTCCATGTAACAATCTATGAGAAACAGACAAGTCATGTGTCGTAATTGTAAACTGCATCACTATGAATGGTAGATAGATAAACATCATACTGAAAATACAATCCACTTGCAACCAGTACAAAATACACTATAACTGCTTAAGAAAAAACCAAGGCTACTCGTATGACCAATTGACTAGTATATTCCAACTGCATGTGAGTATCAATAATCAATAGTCTCTACTCATCATCATATATGTATCTCCAATCAAACCAGACAACCAGCCAAGAAACTTGAGAAAAAAAACATATAAATGCCAAAAGCAACAAAGTTCGATAGATACAGCAAAAGAAATATACCTTCACTTAGCCACCATCCTCGCAATGAAATCCTCGTACCGGATCTTACCATCGGACTCGACCTCCACCTCACGGATCCACTCATCGAACTCAGCCGGCTCCAATTTCTCCCCAATGCTGGTCAAAATGTGCCTGAGATCGGAAACAGCGACGCATCCAGTTCCGTCCTTATCGAGCACCTTGAAGGCGTCACGCAGCTGGCGATCGAAGGGCTCTGGCTTCAAATGCTTCGTCATGAGATCAATAAAGCGATTGAAATCGAAGGGAGAATTGAGCTTCTCTTCAGCGATTATGGACTTGAGCTGTGCTTGGGTAGGGTTTCCGCCGAGTGAACGCATGAGGATACCGAGCTCAGACGGAGCAATTTTTCCATCGCCGTCTGTGTCGAAGAGGGTAAAAGCTTCCTTCATCGATGAAACCTGATCGCTGCTCAGATCTTTCCCCATTTTTGGTTTTTCTCTGCTTCTTTCTTTCTGTTGTTTCTTTTCTAGAAGAGCGACTAGTAGTGTTTTTTCAATATTTCAAGAGGGTCACTGGTTAGGGTAAATATGGGAATGTGGAACGTTTGGTTTTCAATCTAAACTATTTTATTTTCATCGAAAATTTATTAACGTTCTGAAAAATATTAAATACCATCCATACTAAATGTCATCTTTTAAATGAACAAATTTTGTTCAGATCAGTAAAACTTCTATACAAAATTAATAACATAGATGGGTGATTGGATGAATTACATAAACACCCCTTATTATTTACCCTATTACATACTAGTTTTGATATTCCAACAATTATATCCAAACTCATTTTTCATCTCCGGGATTGACTCCGGTGATTAACTAACATAAATTACTTATGTGGAGTGAACGTGACTCTTATGTGACATGAATTTATATATAATTATGAAACAAACATCAAAATTTAAAATTTAGTTTTTAATGTCGTAGAAAATTTAATTTAAACGTTGAAACAAAAAAGTTATTTCATTAACAACATATATAAACGTATTGTTCTTATCAACATGACCTTTTTTTTTTTAAAAACCGTGTAAACTTTTATTCCAAAATAACTCAGTACAAAAGTCGATCCAAAATAGATCCAGACTGTAAAAATTAGGACAAGTAGACAAGCTAGACACCTTAATGTTGCCTATGCAGAGCCTTAACAAACTCAAAAAGAGCAGGTACTCTACAACATCTAGTAACAACCACATTAATCACATCCAAAGAACAAGGCCTAGGAACATGTATATCATAAAATACAACCTGGTTCCTAATGTGCCAAATATAATAAACAATCTCAGTAAATTAAGACAATTTTCAGTATCTTGGCACCAACACCCTTGCCTTTAGTCTTCAATAAAATTCAAGGCATCTCTACATCCCAAGGCTGAGCCTAATGATTTATCAGCATCCAAGTTAACACTCCAATCCACACTGCAGCATAAAATGTGCAAGAGAAAAACAAGTGTGCAACAATTTATATACCACCACATAAAGCACAAAGATCATCATTTAGGATCCCAAACCTGAGTAAATTGTGTTTAGTGTATAGCTTGCCATGACAAGCCATCCATAGTACAAAATGAGCCCTAGGTCTAGCCATATTAGAGAAGAATAATTTCTTCCAGACCACATCATCCTTATAGCATCTCAACTCCTTATACATCTTCCCAGTGGGGAATTTGATCCCAGTATGCATATTCCTCCAAGTCACGGTATGTATCAGCCTAGCTATCTATGTACTTAAACATTGATCTATAAGCTAGGAGCATGAGGCTAGGGGTTGATACACCTGTACATCTCTGCCTTTAAGATAGTAGCTGTGGATTCACCTGACCCACAACTTATCAGCTTTTGAACTCACATTTCATAGTAGCTTAGCTTATCAACATGACGTTATTTATGTTAGAAATTAACTATAGTGTAACATATAATACAAGGTCAAAATAAATGAAAAAGGTAAAGTATTTAATTGTTTACATTTTCATTTCAAAAACTAATGTAATTAATTTTACTATTTTTATATAGGTGTACGTAGGTATTACCATGAGAAATTATTTTTAAGATAAATTTTGTTCTCTTTTTCTAATCTTTCAAGTTTGACAGGATTTAGTCTCTGTTTAGCAAAACTAGCTGAAAAGCTAGTTGGTAGCTGAAAAGTTTCTGGTAGCTTTTTTTATTTTCAACAAGCTAACTTGATTAGCTTCTCAAACCAACAAGCTAGCTTGTTTAAGAAGCTGCGTGTTCACGTAACGAGTTTTTTTCAAAAAAATAAAATTCATTGAGCTGAAACACTAGTGGTATACAGGGCCTTAATATCATATTAAATTACACTGTTAACTCTATTATCTAAAAGTACACTTAACCAAGATTTATTATGTTTGGACAATGAAGTGCACCTCAGTTGGTGAGATGCTCACCTCCAACCAATAGGTTGGGGATTCGAGTCACCCCTTTATCGTTTCAAAAAAAATAATTTATTATGTTTGGTTAACTTGCCCCATATCAATGATCCATTAGATGGAGGAGGAGATGTAGCCGTTCTATTGGAAACACAAAACAAACAAAACAATTCGAAAAATACCCTGCATAATCTTTTCACTTTGAATGTTGCGGTATTTTTGGATGGTTAACTATCATGCAAACATTTAATTGCTAAATTAAATTTCCAGTTTATGCTTCGCTAGGAATGGTAGTTCCAGTTATCATTCAACACCATTTGCATTTATATTTACATGCTACGCACCGGCTTTCCGATTGTTGCTTGATTCAATCACTATGTTCGTAGTTAAAAACAAAGAGAAAGCATTTGGATATTCTACTCCAATTTTTATCATAATCACAAACCATGTGATTGATCAATTGACAATTGTTCTGTCACGGGATTTGATAATAGCAATATGTTGCCATATGAAATACGATAGAGTTTAAAAACTGAAAAAAGAAAAAAAAAACAAAAGAATTCGAATTGATCCCCGACTATCCTCTTATTTTTTGTCTTACGGGATATGGTCCTCTTCTATCATTTTCCACGCTTCTGGATCGCAACATTAAATTAAGAAACACCAAAAAATTTTCCAAAAAAAAGGGTAATAAAATGGCTAGTTTTGTTGTTTGATAATTACATGTACACCCATGCATGTTCCGGGTCAATTACATGTAAACCCTATTATGACTTTATTCCACAGGTCAAAACTTGCTAAAAATCAATTACAAATAGTCCCAACTGACATGAATGACCACGTGGACAAGGGTGTGTCCGGTGAGCTGATATTAGCACCAGCGTTGACCATTGGCTCTGTATGTAATTGATATCTGGATTTTGGGCACTGGTGTAATTATTCAAACACTGGATACTAATCCACAAATGGGGCATCTAGCAGGGGTCGTTTATGTGATATTCTGTAACATGAATTTATTAGGTGTTGTACATAAAATTCATGTTTGACCGATAAGATGATGTCCAATTTGTTCTAATGTCAAATAAATACTAGGAAAGTTGTTTGATGAGTTGAACCGGAAAGTAAGAAAATTCGATTCCAGATCAATTTTCGGTTCGTACAAATTGGTAAATTCCGATTCCGATTCGGTTCCAGTTCAAGTCCGAAAAGACCGGAATACAAATACCATGTAATTTCCTTGCTATTATTGATTTTTTGAATTATTTTGTATTCATGTGAATGAGTAATGGGTAATCAAATAATTACCTTACTTAGGTACACATTTAATACATATACCTTATACTTCGAATCTTCCAAGTACACCATAATCACGTAGTTAATGTTCATTAATTAATTTGAAAGTTCTAAATGGAGCACTTATGTTAACTAATGGTTTGTTTTTCATAAAAAGGTTGATGCACACTAACTATAACAAGATATCAACAGTAAATAGTAATTACAAATTAGTTTTTCATCATGCTTGGCCATTATATTACTTTGTTTTACACTTTGGATTTCGTTTACAAGGAGAACAATAGAAGAGTTTTCGATCAATAGCTAAATTTAACGAGAAAGGTATGCTTAAAAAATAAATACGGATCATTCGGGCAAAATCGAAACCTAACCGGTTGATCCGGTTCGGTTTCTTTTTGGACCGGATACTTACCATATCGGTTTCTGGACTATACAATTTAATGATTCCGGGTCCGGTTTATCCTGGTCCCGGTCTGATTGAGTTTCGGTTCTAAATCGGTGAACATCCTTACCTTTGATTAATTACATAGTAGAGCGATGAGTTCTGGCCTTTTTTCTTTTTTAATTAAAAGAAGTTAATCTAACAGATGTATTATATAATTGTTTTAAGGTGCGTGATTTGTAGGAACCCACAATTACCAATACATTTCAAAAGAAAGCAAACCGCGACACACACACACCATTTGAATCAGAGTATGAAACTAAATTAATTAAGCTAGATAAATATATAATGATCGACAGAAGATTATAAATATACATTGTAATTAATTAACGATAATGATTATGCAATGTGTATAGAACTATATACTGTAAATAAATTGCTAAATATAAATTTGGATAAGAAAATACCTGAATATGAATTGAACTTTAGCTAATTTTGTTTGGATTACAGAGACTTGATTGGTTAGAGCAACCTCCATATGGTTTATAGCTCAGTATGGAGTTATAGCTAGACCTCTGACAGATCTCACAAGGAAATGGGCTTTTAAATGAAACTCAGATGATGACAAAGCTTTTACTACTCTGAAATAACTCATGGTGACAGCTCCAATTTTAGCTCTTCCTGATATCTCAAAGCAATTTGTTATTGAAACAAATTCCTGCCAGTCTGGTATTGGAGATGTTTTGATGTTGGATAAGAAACCAATTACATTTTTCAGTTAGGCCTTATGTCCTAGGAACCAAGCACTTTCAACATATGAAAAAGAGTTATTGGCAATTCATACTGCACTGGGAAAATGGTCAAATTATTTAACAGGATCACAATTTATTATCAGAATTAACCATGCTAGCATGAGATTTCTTAATGAATATAAAATTGTAACTGCTTTACAGCAGAAATGGTTGTACAACCTACTTGGCTATGATTTCATCATTGAGTACAAGCAGGGCAAACACAATGTTGTTGAAGATGCCTTATCCAGGAAATATGAATCAAATGATTCTGAGGAAAATGCTAAGTTGAGTGCAGTGGCAACACATATCCAAACTCTTTGGATTTCTGAGATTTTAACTAGCTATGTGGGTGACACTGCATTGACTGATTTGATGGCAGCCACTCACTTAACTCTTGATGGTGAGTATTCTATGATTGAAGGAATTTTGAGGTGGAAGGGTAGGATTGTGATTGGTTCAAAGGGTGGCATCAGAGAAAATATAATACAAGCTATTCATTCATCTGCTATAGTTGATCATTCAGGGGTTCATTCCAGTTACATGAGAGCAAAGGCCCTATTCTATTGTAAGGAAATGAAGAGTTACATTGAGCAATACATAGTCAGTTGTTATATATGCAAGCAATGTAAAACTGAGAATATGGCTTCTCCAGGTTTCCTCCAACCACTCTAGCTTCATGATACACCATGGAGTAGCATTTCCATGGACTTTATTGAGGGTCTTCCTATGTCTCATGGCAAGAAGGTTATATGGGTTATTGTGGACCGATTAACTAAATATGCACACTTTATTGCCATTAGCCACCTGTAGAGATGTTAGCCTCCATTTTCATACAGGAAATTCATAAACTCCATGGATTACCTGAAAGCATCATCGGTGATAGAGATGCTGCTTTTACAAATGAGTTTTCAAAGTCATTTTCCAAGCTTTTGTGCACTAAGCTTCACACGAGTACAATTTACCATCCTCAGAGTGATGGTCAAACTGTGAGAGTTAACATGTGTTTGGGGACTTATTTGAGATGTATGATTACCAACCAACAGAAGAAGTGGTTCCAATGGCTTGCTATGGATGAATGATGGTACAATACCAACTTCCACCATTCCCTGAAAACTTCTCCTTTTTAAGCCTTGTATGGTTTCCCTCCTCCTCAGCTGGTTCTTGGTCCTTATCTACAAACCACTTGCACAGCTGCTCAATCAATGGTGCAAACCAGACAACAAATGTTGCAGGTTCTTAAGGAAAATCTCTTACAGGCTCAAGAACGTATGAAACATTTTGCTGACAAGAAACATAGTGAACACGAATTTCAAGTGGGTGACTATGTCTTCTTTAAAATGCAACCTTTCAAGACTCATAATATGTTTTGAAACGTCAATACAAGCTTTCTGTCAAGTATTATGGTCCTTTAGTCATCATATCTAGGGCTGGTCCTGTGGCTTACCAACTAGATTTTCCAGAAGGGACTTGTATGTACAATGTGTTCCATGTCTCTCTCCTCAAGAAACAAATCAAGAATAACTATCATCCCTCTGCTACTCTCCCTGAACTTTCCACTGATGGAGTTCCACAGGTCTACCCCATTGCCATTTTACAACGACGATTGGTGAAGGTCCGTAATTGAACAGTTGAAGAACTTCTCATTCATTGGAGCAATCTCACTCCGGAAGAAGCTACTTGGGAGAAATCTGCCACCATTCAGGTCCAATTTCCCGATTTTGCATTGTCTTGTGGTCAAGACAAAAGTAAGAGCGAGTTCATGTGATGAATGTGACTTTGCCAGAAACACAACTTCGATTAGCGTGTTCTTATATTAACTAGATGTCATTTTCGTATTACCGTTTTTACTGCTCCTTTCTTACTCAGGGTGAAATAGCCGTTAGAATATTTCCAATTCACGTGCTTGTCGATTCCTCGTGGCTCAATTATGCATTTGGTCGAGAATGCACAATTGAATGCAGTTGGAGATTGAGTTTATCGAAGAATTTGGTTATGCTTTGTATTTCAGCCTATCTGTACTTCGATGATTTCTTGTACTATATTATTATCGAGTATTTTCATTGTCCGATCGTATTGTCGATTTATTTGTGTGTGTTTAGCGATTGAGAAAGTGGGTCATAACAGCTGTGAAGACTTTAGTTTTCTCAACTAAAAACCATTTATCTAAACACGCTCGTGGGTGTTGGTTATGGTAAGTTTACAAGTGAGCTTTCTTTCTAACTTGCTTAGTTATCATAGAGAGCTCCTCTGATACAATAAAACTCACCCTTAAAATAAATCTCTCAATACAATATATTAAGTAACTAAACTTAATTCATTGACGCAATTTTATGGCGTAATTCAGAACAATTGAGTCCTTTCATCAATTTAATTAGTTATAATATAATATGTGAATTACCAAATGTATCATCGGATGTTGCTGCGTTGTAGTGGTTATCACGTTAGTATTTCACGCTAAAGGTCTCCAGTTCAATCTTGAGCAGACACAAATTTAACTTCTAATTTTTTGTCGTCTTTCCATTCAAACCATAGTTAAAAAAGATAAACCAACAATATAAGTCAATTTAAAACTATATGAATGTTCACCTTCTCCTTTGGTACAACTTCTCTTTTACTAATTAATAACAACACCAACTCAATATAACAGACAAAATGTTCTATATACTACACACATGCATATATAAAACTCAATCTTTTTAAAAATTGATGATCCAAATTTAATTCCATATGAAGCTTACGCTTGGATTGAACCTTTTCGATCTTTTCTCTGTAAATTTCTTCGTCCAACTCTAAAAACATGTTCTTCCCCTGTGTATTTATCTACTTGAACAACCCAACGGCTAGTTTTCTTACCCAGTCGCGTCATTCCACTCACTAGCACCCCTGCCCCAATCGGCACCAGATGCAAATCGACTCCTGAACACCTAGAAGTTCCCATTGAATAAGCATTGTATCCCAAAACCAACCCTTGCAAGAAACTTTTTGCACCTTCAAGTATCCCTTCACAATCTTTAAGCCTACAATCAACGACAACGCAATCTGCTCCTCTATACTCACTACTAATCAAATCTGCTGCGTCCCCAATTACAAACTCAACATACATTTCCCTTTCATTAAGAAATTGTTTTGACTTTTGCAACTCCTTCGCGCTACCAAGAATACATACGACCTTTCCATTTGTTTGATAAGCGGCTGCTACTAGTGCTAGGGTGGTGGAATCTGCTGCAGCTCCACATGCCTGGACTAGTAATTGCGCGTTTGTTCCAGCAACAAGTGCTGAGATGAACTCGGATGCATTGGGTTCCTTTTCTCCTTCTCCCTGCATAAGTTATTGGAGAATTAATATAAATGACGGACTTAGATATCACACATGACACATGTATATAAGTTGGAACATTTAAGATACTTACCATGTTTATGGCTTGAAGATAGGCATTAGTAGCGTTTTCTACAGACCAGTGAGTCATTTTCTATTCAAAGTTGTAATAGTGTGATGAGAGGTTTGATTTGGATGGATTTGGCACTTCAATATATAGTGGAAAATGTGATGGAAAAAGACAAAAGTAATTGAGAAGGAAAAAATGGAGTTATTTAAGATTCTAGATAAGCGTTTAACTGAGCTGATTGTTTACTCTAATTGATATATTCACGATGGAACGTCCACGGGATATTCAAACCTTGGACTAAAAAGAACAACAGAGTTTGTCCTTTTTGTTGTAAGTAATTTCTTAAGAAACACTTATAATTCCACAAAAAGACATCTTTTCTTTCTTTACTTAAATTACAAATAAACTATCGGGATCGAATAAGTTTATATACGAAGACAACAAAGTCTAAGTTGAATAAGATTGAATAAGAGTATAATGGCGTCGTGAAGCAATCGAAATTAAATGTTCAGTTATAATATAAAAACTGTATTTAAATTTTATTTTTGATTCGATATCTACCACAAAACTACGTGTTACTATTGTGATAGTAACACGTCAGGGAAGCATCAATTATTTGTCCGCTATAACTCTAACTTAAAGATACTAGTTTATAGAGCCATACTACCAATTAAAAGAAGTTGTCCGTGGATAACTAGAAACAAGTGAACAAAGGTACCCCATGTATGAGGTATTGTCTGGCTACAAAAGCATACTCATGAGACAATTTGTCTCCGTTTTAACGATCTCATTCAATTGCAAGTGTAATTGAAGAAAATTGATGGAAGATAAAAAGTGATGGTCCAATTTCGTTTGTGCAACTTTAGCAAGAACATAGTGGCATGGCATGGGTTACAAACATGTGATCGATCGATGTAGCTACTTCATCATCAACTGGTTCATTTATACATCGATCGGTTTAATTAAATTAAAGACTTCATGTGAAACTTCATCTAAACATTGGTCCGAATTCTTATCTAGATTCAAACAATCCAAACCCTAGCTGTCTCCTGTCTCTCTTCAATATGCAGTATACACTGCTCTCGTCTATATATATTGAATAATAATAATAATAATAATAATAATAATAATAATAATAATAATAATAATAATAATAATTTAATATGTTCTTTACATATCTGATATTAATATGACAATATGAGTATCGTCGCACTAGCTAACAATCGAAGGCCCAAATTAGATATTATTTAAAAAAAAAAACACACACATATATGACTATAATTCACGTATTGAAGGAAAAATAATCTTTCCAATACAACACATAAAAACTGAACTAAGTATTTTAATTAGTGAAACATGTCAGCCTCCAATTAATCTATATATATGAAAAATAATAGTATAATTCAAGGAAGAGATATGCCACATAATTAAAATTTGAGGTGATAATTTTAAAATCTATAAAATTCATTTAATTTTATTTACTTGTTATTTTCTTCATTACATGATTTTTATTTTTACGATTTCATGTTATAACTGATAAAAGTTAATTATTATTAGTAAATTATTAACTTTTATTACATTTAAAATTAAAATCACAAGTACAAATTCAGTATTATTCTATTTCCACGGATTATTGGATATGCTAAGATACGAATTAGCTAGTTAGGCCCTATTTCTATGGTTCTATTTGGGTTGGAATATAATTAAAGTTGTAACAAATTACATGCATGTTCGTTTATCTAACTGCATGAGTCATTATGTTAGTTGGCATCTGGAGGTACCTTATTAATTTAAATATATTGTATGCAGGGCGAAGCAAGAAAATTTTGTAAGGTAGAAATTATACGATAAATAATGAATAGTGTATTTTAATACGTATAAGTTGGGTCGGATTTTATATAAAACGGAATCATTTAATAATTTAATTTTAAATATATATTTAATATAAACTTTATCAATAATATGAAAAAATCATTGACGCTAAAAACACTTATGTAAATTTGTACTTTTCTATATGACAAGAAAGTTTATTCGCTAACAACATACATTTTGATTGATAACATTAAAAATTTTATTGATAATATATACAATTTTTAAATAAGTTATCTATAAATCATCTCTCGATAGATTTTGTAACAACAATATAATTTTTTTCGTATAGAAAGTAATTCTTTTATTTGGCTTAAATAATGGGTGCGAATTTAAAAAATAAATCAAATTAGCCCACATATATGCTAAAAAATTGAAAGTTCGAGGTGCGGCCGCACCTATCCGCACCCCTCCCTCCGCCTCTCATTGCATGCATGTTTGTTTATTTAATTTATATATGAATTACGTAGTAGTGCAATAAAGTTTATTTATTCATTTGTAAACTTTTTGCAGGAATTCAATGGATTTAGAGCGTTGCAAGTCGTCGCAACTCGAAATTTGCCCTCCGTTACAAATAAAGGACAAAGTTCGAATCGGAATAGGATTAGAGTTTCAGTAAACCAAAGTCCATCAAATCCATTAAATGGTATTACTAATGGTAATATATTATTATTATTATTATTATTATTATTATTATTATTATTATTATTATTATTATTATTATTATTATTAAGAATCTTTTTGTGATACACAAAATAGTAATCATTTTAATAAGTTTTTGTTTTATATATTATCATCACAATAAAGTGACAACACCGAGTGGCTCAAGATCGGTTCATGTTCATCAAATTCATAGTGTTTCCAATCTAACTACGGCTTCTACGTCACCTTTTATATATGGGCAATGAGAATGGTAGGTACTACAATCAATTTCATGCGGCCAAACTTTCTACGTTATAAAATCATTGTTGGCAAGATGCCTGACGCCTAAACCCACATTGGTAGTGTTATAACAATTCACATGCTTTTTATTCACACTTTCAGTTCGCCCGACGGTAAGGTCCGCAGAAATTCCTCGTGCATCCGAAAAATTAATTTAATATTAATTTTATTATTTCGCACGAGTAAAATTTTTTTACGTGAATATATTAGGTCAAATTTAGAATTTTAACGCCGAGTAAATTCGACGTTAAGTTAAGAATTAGGATTATATTAATAAAATAATAATAAAAATAAAAAAATTATTTATTTTAATTTTTCTATGGTTCGAGTTCGACTCAAAATGTGTCTGAAAGTCGATTTCGTATTTTTTTCGAATTTTATTTGCGAGTCATTTGGAAGCCAGAAGACGCCAGTTGTATA
>JAYMSP010003008.1:0-21558 GCA_036897095.1 Plantago elongata
TATTCTGAACATCTGGCTTGTAATGGATAATGTTTTACTATTTTAAATAAAATGTGCTTGTACTTTGCGTTGCAATCCTTGACGTCTGGACCTGATCCCGGGCGTTACAATTTTCATAGCAACACTCCAGGATTAGAGATCCAGGCTGAATACACAGCGATATTCCAGGACCATAGGTCCACGCTATTTTCATAGCAACACTCCAGGATTAGAGATCCAGGCTGAATACACAGCGATATTTCAGGACCATAGGTCCACGCTATTTTTATAGCAACACTCCAGGATCAGAGATCCAGGCTGAATACACAGCGATAATTTGATACGGTTCCCAGTTTTTAAGAAAACAGTGTGTGGTTGCCTTTTTTTAAAAAAGGGTTTTCGTGCAATGCCATGCATGAGGAAGAGAAATGCAAGAACAGTAATATATGCAGGGTACACTTTAATTTTTCCCAGGGCCTGACGCCGAACGCCAGTCATCACTCACCTTCAGATTCCTGTAGTTCAGCTATCTCCAGGTCTCCTGATAAAAATATAAAATTTCTTTTAATGCGGATACTAAATTTAATTAATTAGTTCCCCGATGGTTATCCCCTGTTTTAAAGATAATTGAATTACTCATCATATCATCAGATTTTAATAAACATTTTTAACCTTCGCAATATTTAAGTGATTTAATTATGCCTCTACTATATAATATTTATTTCTGCTCATGCGTTTATTTTAAGCATGTTACTAGTGCGTATGGCTTGAATTCATTAGATGCTAGTAACTTAGTGGTTCCGGTTTATCAATTTCGTACCTTAAGGTAAGTCTTATAACTCCTCGTTTCATTTAATATGATCTTATGCCGTGATATTTACATTTTCCTCTAGTCCGTATTTTAAGTCTTCAATTCTTGTATGACTTCTACTTAAGAAATTTCTTATGTTTGCGGCATGGTGTGGATGATACTCTATCATTTAATTGGCTTTACTTAGTTTCTATTATTCTACATATTACTTCCAGTTCTGCTATTTCATAAAACTCTTCCTTCGTTATTCATCATATTACTTTCTTTTCTTCCTCTATTATCCTACAACCTCGTTTCACTACGTCGCCACTGTAAATATAACCATACTATTTGGTTTCATGTACATTGACTATTTAGTATTAGGTGCATCGTACATCTCTTCGCAATTGTTATACTATTACGTTTTCGTTAATCTTATTTTCTTCCCCAGTTACATTAGCATAATTAATCCTCCGTCGTCATATTAGCATAATTAATCTTCCTCCGGTATTTCAATGTTCTATGCTTCAAGTACTACAATACTTCACTTTTTACTTATACAGTGTCCTTATTTATGCCGTTTATTATACTTGACGCTTATAGAAAGGAGTTATCGAGTTTATATCCCCTATCTTAAATATCACTAGCGAGGTCGTACTACATTATCCTAACTCAATAGTAGTTACACTAGGCTATTTAGTTCAACAGGCACTCAAGTTCCTTATCGCGCGATATCAACTACGGTGTTCTAATATCAATACCGTACCTAACGTTCTTGTTAAATTAATATTAGTTGCGGCGTACTTACCTATACCACTGCCGTACGTACACTGCGATTCTAACAATCTGCAATTTGCTATAACTTCAAACTG
The DNA here is from genome assembly GCA_036897095.1 of Plantago elongata. Lineage (NCBI taxonomy): Eukaryota > Viridiplantae > Streptophyta > Magnoliopsida > Lamiales > Plantaginaceae > Plantago > Plantago elongata. The sequence goes on from JAYMSP010003008.1 coordinate 1,642, forward strand.
CCATTCCCATCTCGGCATTCACTATTCCTAGCTAATCCAAACACCAACAATCGACATTACGCATCCACCAACAACCCACTGCAGTATATTCAAACTAGTTTCTACAATATACTAATACCAACCAGAAATTCCATAAATTACAGTAGGCTAAATAATACAGTATACCATCAACAATAATTTTCAGTATGTAATTAAACAATGAAAACTTTCGATTTTAACTTCATTCAATAACGATTTACAGTGTTTATGCTACCCATCCTCCAACACAACTCAATTCGCAACTGTATACTAACCGGAGTTGTGCAGAATCGAAGTAGAGGCGGCGCGGCGATGGAGAAGCGGCGGCGCGAGGAGGAGAACGGTCGAGAGTGGAGAAGGAGGAGGAGAAGCAGTGTAATTGAGAGGTGGTGTAATGTTGCTTGTGAATTCGTAGGAGACGGAAGAAAAATGGCACGGTAGTCGGTATATATAACCGAGGTACAGGCGGTGATTGAACGAGGAAGACGACACCCGTCGTTCATGCCTGCAGACACCGATCCACGCGTCGATTGGCATGTCCCGGCTTGGGCTTGCCGGTTCGTTGCGGAAATCGGCCGGAATGGCACCGGCTTTGGCCGCGATTTTGGGCGTGTTGGCGCGGCCGTCAATTCGAAGGGGGTGGTTCCGGTACGGGTGTTCAGGGTGGAGGAAGCGGCCGTGGTTACCAATCGCGGAGCCGGAGAGGAGGAGGAAGAATGGAGGAGAAGACGATGAATTAGAAATGTACAGTAGTCTGACTTATTGGCATCTTCTGGATCCGAACATCTCGCGAATAAATTTTCAAAAATTACGAAACTGATTTCTGGACGATACTTGAATCGAACTTAAGCCGTATCAAAAATAAAATAAATATTTTTATTTCATTATTTTTATTATTATTTTACTACCCGTTATTATTTTCTTAACGTTTTCGCGCGACGTTTAACCTTTTAAATTAACTCGAATAGTTCCTCTTCCCTTTAAAATGCTAAAATTAATTTTTAAGAAAATTTTTAACACGTGCCGAATTTTACGACCTTTACAAGGTAACTGTGATACTCTCTAGCTATTTATGAGTTTTAAAATGGAACCAATTACTTCAATATGGACTTTTGGTTCAGATGATCTTTTAAATACCTAGATACCTAATTTCATTGTCATAAAATGCTATATGTTCAATGAACCGGATTGAAACTGAAACAAACGAAAAGTAGGGGAGAATTAGTAACTAGTATCGATTTATTCTGAGTAGTGATTTTGATGTTCGTTGACCAGTCGAGCCTTAGGTTATGTTTAATACGGTACTTGAATCAAGTTCGAATTTGACATTGAACTCATTTGTTATCGAATTGAGACGAGTAGACTCGACTCAACTCGTTCTGGATCGATTAGGCTAGTAATGTGGACCTTTTGTGAATCAAGAACAACAACTGCCAACAGAAAATGAAAAATTACATCTTGGTCTGTTCTGGCACAACTTTCCAACTATATTGTTCATCTTTTAGTGTACTTGTAAATCTTCAACCATCAAACTTATGCACATGCGTTCATACATTGCCTTTTACACCTAACATTGTCACTCCAAGAATTAAACTAGTTACTGCTGAGCTTTAAAACTCAAAAAGAGTTTTGGTTTTTTTTGTGCTAAAGGACTTCAGGTGAGAGGTCATTCTGCAGATTAATAACACACATGCTTTGGCTATGAGGTTTCATGTAGCAAGAGAAAATATCACTTCTCATTGATTGAGCGATCAGCTGAGTAATGGATCATCCGGCAAGATTTTATGTACATAGTATGCCAATATTGGAGCACAATTACAAACAACTTGAACATAGAAAGAATAAAGATAACAAGAGACGAATGGAACTCCGACTATCTTGAATGAGATACAGCATCAGAAGAGCCAACTTGTTCATGGGATAGGTGCGTCACATGAATTTGAAATTTTTTCTCCGGAACAAGTATATGAAGCTTCGGCCTATGGTTGATTCACTTTGCATTTCAATAGTTCGGTTGATGAGACATAGCAGCTGGAACATCTACTTGTTGTCAAGACTCAAGACTGCATATGTTGATCAAGCGTGTAGGCACGAATCTCACCTGGGCCTGTCCCCGGCCTGTCAAATTCATCAAAAGGGGATGAGGAAAAACAATACTTCATGATATGTTCAATGCATGTGAGTACGAGACTATTATGAAGGGGGTTCAAGGTGCTCAGGAGCTTGGATTCTCTTTGGTTGAAAAGTGCAGAATCAGATGTTCAAATGACTAGTGGATAAATTGAAAATTCAGTGCTTCGACCCTAGAGCTCATTGCTAATATGCGTGTACTAAGCCAGTAAGCTGAAGAAAGTTTGTAAACATCAATTAAATTAATACATAGATTCAAAGAGATCAACATCATCACCTTTTGTTAATGATGCCATAGTGAAACTTGGGTCTTCCAACTTTTTTGTCTTCAATGTACTACAGACAAGACATCATCAAATGGTGTTAGATAAGTACTAGTAGGAAACATGAAGTTCCAAGAACTCAAAGCAGAAACACGCACCAAGTTCAAAGTGACCAGCATGGATGAAAATGCTAAAGAATCAAATGGGATATCCTCAAGTGCGTATAGTTGGCACTCTGATGATTCGGGACCAGGTGAAAAGTGTGGTCTCTTCAACTTTGCTAAGAAAATCATGTATGTCTGCAAATGAACGGATATCACATATCAAAATGCTAGTAATATATAGTAGTAGAAGCTAAAAAAATTGTACGGAAAATGAATTTACTTGGCCAATAAGAGGGATGTCCAACTGGGCAAATGGTGACAGAATTTCCACATCAGCATTTGCCTCTTCCCATGTTTCCCTTATTGCCCCTTCTGAAGCAGACTCCCCAATTTCCATGTAACCAGCAGGAAGCGTCCTATACTTGATAGAAGGAGCAGGAATAAACCACAATGAGTATAGGAATACCCAACAGAGAAAACACACAGATGTGTTTTAAAAATATGCGAACTGCAACATATATACAACTTGAAAAAATTATCAAGACAGAATTTGATTTGTGAAATAGTTACCAAAGCCCAAATGATGGTTGAATCTTCCTTTTACACAGCAGTATCTTGTTTTCATGCTCTATGAGGCAACCAACAACCTGACATGGTAGAAAAAGTGAGGTATTTGTAAGCTCCAAAGTAAGTGAAGAAATAGAAATTATTCATTACATCACAGAGAAAGATCGTGGATAGGATCATCAGTCATCACCACAATTTAAAGCAGGAATTTATCGCATTCGTCTAAAATACTTCGTAGCAGGAATGGTTTTACAGTCACTTAAATAATATAGAACTTAGCACATGTCCTGAACTCCTGATCATGCCCCTTCTTGTTGACCTTGATCAGCTTATTGATTGCAAAAGAGAACAGGACAAGTTTACAATTGTGTTGCATATTGCATGCTAATGTAGAGCTGAAGCAATGAAGCCCCTCTAAACAACTATAGAGTATAGACAATTACTTCTTTAAAAAAGCTAAGAAACTACACGTTGCATTCTATAACACCGTAGTCCGTACAATTTATAATATCTAATCACTTAAAGACACATTGACCTACTAAAATATACTTACATAACAAAGCAATAACATTGATATTCTGATTTCTGTCACAACATATCCCCCCCTTCTCCTAGTGCACAGTAACTGAGTTCAGTTTCATTCATTATCAATCATTTCAACTGCTATGTAAAATCTCACCATTTTTGGATTTTCATATGTGATTTTGCCACAGTGTGTGCAAATAGCTCGTGGCTTCTCCTCCCCATCAGGTACTTCATACTTTGTTGGCCCACCACAGGACTGACAGAATTTTATCTTCTGAGTACTACCCTGAAGTATATAGCAGTTGCCAGTTAGGCCTTGTATGTCGCTTTATGAAGAGTTTTATATACTTTTACAGTATATACATATAGTATTGGAGAAGCACATCCACAAAAATTTCCACAATGTTAGCACATTTCTGAGGTCGACTTCGTTGTCATATGTTTTACGACCAATATCTCTGTGAGATTTAAATTACTCACATTGACTAATTCACATAGGGGAAGATAGTTATAATGCAATAGAAGCTCTTTAACTAAATAACTTAACCCTTTATGTTCCGCAGGTTCTGTGAACTAAATAACATTTAGCCCTTACTTCCTAAAATACTCTAACCAGTTATGTCAAATGGCACAGATTTACTAGAGCAATTGAATTGTGCCTGAGAGACTTATATACCCACTGATATTGAGCTATCACGTTATAAATGCACACATTTATGTGATAGTTACCTATGTTTATCTATGTTAAGTAAGCTTATACTGTGTGTTTGTCCACCATGTCCATCAACACATGAACTTTAACAATAAACAAATGCCATACGAACATCAACCTCAATCTAGCATGACCTGTGGACCTCAACTCAAACTTTGACTGCCAGGTCTGACCAGCATATGCGAGCCAAACTTTTCACCTTTCTTTCAGCCAGTGCTTGCGTCCAAATCGAACTACCACTCCATAGATTTCTAGGTGATTTTCTTCCCATATAACAAGGCCCTTAACTTAGTCAGTGGAACCACATTTCATCATAATAATGACCCAAAACTAACTTCCGCTGTATGTTTAACCAAGGAAACACCACCCTCCCCAGTACTTTCGAATCCAAAACAATCAACGCAAACCCGACATCACAGATTAAGGCCTAAAACTAGTCGTTGTTTATTAAAACAACCTGCCTGTAGACAATTCTGAAGCTCAAGATAATCAAGAAACAATACATGGTCTAATACAAACATCACCAAATTAAAGAAGTTACTTACAGTTACAAAGAAGAGTTAACAAAATCAAAACCAACAAACAAACAAACATTACCGAATAAAACACTCACAGCAGACTTAATTGCAACAGGTGCTGAAGAAGAAGAAGCAGCTCCATCCGGGGTTGACTCAGAGCGAGTGAAAGACATCTGAAAAGATCGAAAGACTCGCCTTTTCTGAGAGTGAAACCCCAAAGAATGTGTCTTTGAATATTCAGAGAGAAAAGGTTTAATGGGTTTTCTTGAAATCAGAGAAAGATTGGTCTTTAATCTGTGAGAAAGGGAAGAACAACCGGATGAGGAAGAAGAAGAGGAACCAAGAATCTGAATAGCCTTTAACATGATAAAAGTGGTAGTTGGATTGATTGTTGACTAGAGCAATAATTGTCAGCTAAGCAGCTGGATTGTTTCTATCAAGATGATGAAGAAAAATTGGGAAATGAGAAGAGCAGGTGGCAAGATCAATCAGGGCCCAGAACCAGAGGGGTTAACTTCTAACTGTGTTCAGCTGACGAAACTCCTCCCCCCATATATATGGGAGTAAACTAATAAGGGATTATCCGATTCGAATATATCATTACTCGATAACGAATTTTAATGATAGATTGGAGTTTAACTATTTTACTTCAAGTTTAGTCGAGATTGTTATTAAATAACATGTATAAACAATAGTATTATTTTAAATTGACAAGTCTAGCTAAGGGATCGACTGGTAGAGAATGTCCGGTCAAAATACAAGTCTATTTAAGTAATATAACAAAATATGTATTGTGTACACAATCTATCTGAATTCCGAACACTTTTTAAAATAAGTTGTGCTTAAAACTCAATAAGTCAAGATTTTTATGTGATTCGGTTATAAAAACTTTAATTTAGAAGTGAGAGCGACCTTTTATTATATAAAGAGGAATTTTGTTTGATTCATTGACTCTTTTTTAATAGTAATACAAATGCATTTCATCTTAATTTAACAAATGTTGTTCACCTTGGAAAACTTGGATATTAAATCAGAGCAGATTTGATGAACTTGTTAAAGGTAAATCAGGAAGAAAAACAAAGTCACCTAATTTCATGATTTAACAGCTTAGTTCACTTCAGCTTGGCGTAGTTATAATTTAAAATTTATTTCAGTTCAGCTTAGTTCCATTCAATTCAGTAAATTTCATTTAAAGAAAACAGAACTTTAATTATAGACTCGAAATTTAAGAATTTGAACATCTTTTCCAACATAAGCTACGCCCTTAAAACCTGTCCAAGGGTACGATGGGAAAAACAATTCAACTAGTTCGCAAAAAGCATACACTATCTAATTAAAGATTAAACACTAATTCATGTGAGATTCAGAGATTGAAGTAGATCCGAGCATCATATTATAACTGAGGGTGAAATTTCAACTCCGAGAGCCTGTTTGCACTGGATAGGTGAAAGATCACAATACAATCCACATGCCCTCCCTATATACACACAACTATAGAAAGAAAGAAACTTAAAATCAACAAACTGACTCTGTAATTCTCCACCCCTTGAGCCACCAGCCGTAGGTCAAGCTTCAACATGTACTTGTCAAAGATATCTGTATTATTGGGAGACTTCACCAAAAGGCAAAAACAAAGAAATTGGTACAGACCTACAGTTAATATACATTCACAGCATCTTGAACTATTTCTAGAAACTCAAAACCTGAAAATTGCAGCATGAGCTTATTTCTGCAAACAAGGTCAAGTAAATAAGTGTACAACTAACATATGATTGGTTTCTCAAGGACTCTCATGTATTCATGTCTATGGTACAGTCAAAATCTCTAACTCACAGTCAGCTTATCGCATAAAGATTGATATGCTGCACTGCAGGCCTTGAACTTCTCTTCAGCAGCAACCTGCACAGACTATCAAGAAGATATGTTAGTTTAGAGCCAAAGAACGTAAAATGCATCAGAAAAAGATCTTAAAGCATGACGAGTGAAGTATCAATTGTCAAAGCACTCAAAAATTCGTTTGCTTTAGCATCCTCCTAACACAAGTTAAGTCCTAATTCCCATAACCGCACAAGTAAACTGGAGACGGAAATTTGTTCAGGTAAAACAAACCAAGGCTGTGTTTTTACCAGTGCGAATATAAATTAATAAAGATTTACTTCTACAGGTATCAAGTTTCTGGTTCTTCGAATAAGCTTCTAAATCTTGTTTTCCACAAATACAGAATCTAATAAAAAAAATTTTTGAAACGGCTAAAATGTGACTTGAACCCCGACCTATTAGTTGGAGGTGAAGTGTCTTACCAACTGAGTTGCGCTTCGTTGTCTACAGAATCTATAATAAACTATGCAAATTCTGTTTTCCCCTTTGGTTGTAGAAAATTCATAATCAGTTTGCAAGAATCAGTTGGAAACCAGACAACCAACATGAGTCCTTCAAATCGTTACTATATATGAGATGCAATTTACAATAAGCAGCTACACAGTAAATTATTTCAATCAATGATCTCCAAAGATATTCCGGGAAAATAGAAGGTTATGTTGTGAGAAGAATAAAACTCGTTACAGCAACCTAACAAAGGATGATAGTGATTGCACGTGGAAACAAACAAACCAAATGGCATGTTTACAAAGGATTTGACATTACACCAAGAGTAACTCAAATGTACTATTGCGAAATATACCTTGGAAGAGCTCTGGTGACGATCTGGATGCCATTTTAGAGCACATGCTCGGTATCTGGAAATGGAAATTTTTTTAAAATCCCAACTCTGAGACGACATTATATCTCTAGAAAATACTTTAATACTAAATTTAAGGAAATCTTACGCATTCTTAACATCTTCTACATTTAGAGGACCGCAAGCACTCAATCCTAGAGCTAGCCTATCAGAAGAACTGTTCCTCACAGGTTCCCCAGAATGTGATGACCACTCGTATTCTTCATATTCCTCATCATCAGACTGATATCTGCGACCGCTGTATTTCCTGTGGTAGCTAGAGTGACCGGATGAGCTCCTAAATTCAGGCTCATCATCATCTACAAAGAACGAATACGAGGTGTACTGCTTCCCACCACCAAATGTTGAACGAAAAATGCTCTCAAACTCAATTTCGTCATCAGAATCACAAAACTCGTGAGTTCCTGGGAAATAAGATTTGATAATTAGTTGTTACCGAGTGTTTTCTGATGTCCAGGAAATCAGAAGTCAAGTTGTAAAAGAAAAGTGTGGACAGTATTTTACTAAGAGGTAAAAGTACCAAAATTTAACCCTATGTTTACTGAAAAAGCAAAAGTAGCTCAACCCTATCAAGGTTTTGTTTGCAACTAAAAGCATTTTTTGGTTGTTTGGTTTACACTGCTTTTGCATTTCTAAAGTTAAGCAGTGAAATAAGATGCCTTTGGTAATGAAACATATGAATCTGGTTTCTAGTTTTTAGTGTGCATATATGAAAACCCCCATTTTTTCCTAACGGCAATTTTTTTCAAATGCGAGCAAAATCAAAGGTAAAAATTATTTCAGAAAGCATTTGCAAACACTACCTAACTTCTGCACAACTTCTTACTTTTAATGAAGCAATTGCAAAAGTTTGTTGTGCAATACTCTGAAGCACTTTCAGGCTTAAGGTAGAGTAAAATCTTAAGCCATAAAGGCACTTTCAGGCTTAAGTTACAAAGAGCAGGTCTACGTACTGTGGCCAGCCTTAGACTTCCCCTTCTTAGATCCACCGCCTGTGAAATTTGGTCTGAACCATGAACGCTGTCGACTTGAAGGTTGTTTATATTCATGATGCACAGACCCCCAGCCCTGTCCCACATAACAATAAAGCATAGAGAATCTCAGGATACAGCTAGAAGATACAGCAGAACTAGGAAGCATATATTAGCAATATCTATACTGACTATACATATATTCTAAAAGAAGCAGTGAATCAAGACCAGGAGCCAACAGGTTACTTGTGAAACAACGATTGCTAAAACGAGAATATGGGCATGCATATGTTAGTACTTCACGATGCATGATCGAGATAAAAAATGATGAAAAAACAAAATTGGAAACACTTTTCCCTCAAACTTGTGTTAATGATAGAGTTTTGTAAGAAAACCAAAAACAATGTGCTCTTGTTCTCCGAAATGTTAACAACAGTTTCCAGGGAAATGCAAAGAGGAAAACCACTTGGTAATTTTTCACAAAAAGAAAGGTCTCTCAGTTATTCGATAGACATTTCCCGATTCTCATTATCCAACTATCTAAAAAAATTGCAGGTGTGAAATAGGAATTGAATGGAAATTAATATGAAGGCAGTGCAAGGACTCTGAGAAGACATTGCATCAAGCTTGATTTAATTCATATATCAGTTGAAAGCATCAAAATATCTAAAAAATAGAAGGCATAAAATTGATGCAATACTTATAGAACCTGGAGTAAATGTTCTGCAAAAGCATTGACATTGCGTGACATGTGTCTCCTGGACCTTTTGGCATGCTTGTTAAATTTCTGCACAACATAATTACAAGCAAGTAAGAGATAACAGTACTTTTCTCATTTGGCATGGACAACATCACATCACATCACATCACATAATATGCCAATCTGAAGTCCAGGATTATATATTAAAAATCTTTAGTTTATTTTCTTCATGAAACTTTGCATTCTTCATGTTCCATTTTGATTTGGATAATCATCCAAGTAATTGCACCATAATAGAAAAATGAAGCCAAGCCTATTTTTCATTTCAATATCCTTAAACCACCAAGCACTCTAGAATGTCCGTCTCTTTCTTTCACTTTGTTGCAGTACCATTACAAAGAAAGAAATGCAAATCAAGAAAGACAAAGAGAATAACTCACTTTTGGTGAACTCCAATAAGAATTTGCATGCGCCTGCACAAGAGAGATCAACAAAGTTATAGTTTCCCGAACAAAGCCAATTTCCGATTGTAAATTGCCATTCCATTACTCACACAAGTAACAATTCTAGAATCACAGATACCCATAAACTAACACTCAGACTCTCTGCATTAGGGAGGCAATGCTATATAGTATATACGAAACAAAACCTAGAATCATGGAGTCCCTTTTTCTCTTCTCAACATTCAATTCAAACTGTATGCATGGTGGGACCAAGACTCTCGTCCCTTCAAATACTCTCATTCAAACCGATATATTTTCATAACATAGCACAACCATCAACGGCAATCCCAACTTTGAATAACTATTATCAAATTATGCACCATTATCAGCAACAATCACAAAATTATAAACTCAACCCTAAAGATCTAAGCAATTGCAAGATACTGAACAAAGTATCCAATCTTGACAAACTGCACACTACAAAAAAATTGCATGTAGCTCTCAGTTTCATTGATCTGTACATTGATTTCCACTGCACAATCAAAGTCCTTAGTGACTTGTACACTATTATGGACGGCAATCCCAATGTTGGAAAACCAAGAAACTCAGACCTAAAGATCTAAGCATTTTTGTATGATACAAACAAACCTAATGCTATATGGAACAAAATTTCAATTCTTGACAAATTCTACACTACAAAAAATTTGAACATAGCTCAGTTTCATTGAGCTATATACAGTACATTGATTTTCACTGCACAATCAAAGTCCTTATTGACTTGGTGCAATATTACAAACGGTAATCCCAATATTGAAAAGCCACGAAACTCCACCCTGAAGATCTAAGAATTTGTAAGATACAAAATTACCACCATGTGGAACAAAAGCTCAAATCTTGACAAACTCTACAGAAATGCACATAGCTCAGTTTCATTAGCTATACACTAATTCCCAGTGCACAATCAAAGTCCTAATTAACTTGTGCACTATTTTGATCCGCAATCCCGATAATGAAAAGCCACAAAACTCCACCCTAGAGTGCTAAGCATTCACTAGATACAAAATTATCACCATGTGGAACAAAAGCTCAAATCTTGACAAACTCTACACTATCTTCTAACTATATCAGCAGCAATCCAAATATTGAAACATTGATATACCAAGAACCCAATCCTAGCTTTAAATTTAAGCATTTGCAAGATACAGAACTACTATCTTCTAATACAAACAAACAAACAAGCAAACAAACAAACAAACAAACAAAAAGCTCAATCTTGACAAACTCTACACTATCTTCTAACTATATCAACAGCAATCCAAATATTGAAATACCAAGAACCCAATCCTAGATTTAATGTTAAGCATTTGCAAGGTACAGAACTACTATCTTCTAATACAAAAAAAAAAAAAAAAAAAAAAAAAGCTCAAATCTTGACAAACTCTACACTATCTTCTAACTATATCAACAGCAATCCAAATATTGAAACATTGAAATACCAAGAACCCAATCCTAGCTTTAAGTTAAGCATTTGCAAGATACATAACTACTAGCCTACTATCTTCCAATACAAGCAAACAAAAGCTCGAATCTTGACAGAAATTACACAACAATAATAAACTACATGTAGCTCAGTTTCATCTTCAACAACCATAAGATAATAGAAAGCTTACGTTATGCCAATTGTATCGTCTTTTTCGCTCCAAAACAGGTGTGGAATGAAACAAACTGGCCTTCACCTGAAATGGGTTTGCCTGGGAATTAAAGGCAGCTGCTGCCAATCTTGAAGCTTTATTCATATTCACCAAAATTCATTCATTGATCTGAAACAATCTTGAAGATAAAATTCGAATTTTTGTTTGATTTTGGTGCTCTATTCTTGGGATTTGGCAGTGGCAACCCTGAATCGACGGGCTGCTGAGAATGAACGACTCTGCAACTCAGTCCAGCTCGGAAGAAAAATCAATGGCGGAAAATTGATGGGCTTATTGGCTTCTACTTTCTTCGGCTCCTTATGATAGGCCTATTTTGAACGGTCTGATTGAATTGGATTTAGACCCAATTCATTCGATTGGGCCGAATGCAAGAGAGGAAATCGACACATCGTGGTCATGTTTCGCGGAGGGAGAAGTGACTACTACGAGAGATCAGATTAAACATCATATTATATTGTTATTTTTTACTTTGTATATTTAACAACATATATCACATGTGTTGAAATATAGGTAATGTAAATATATTGTTGAATTATTTTACCCATGTTGTTTAAGTTATCAAATAAATTTTGTTTATGGCTCGTTTCTAGTTAAGAATATTTACAATATTCGACGTTTACATATTATGTAGATTTATATCCTATGTGATTTCAAGAGAACTTCGGAGGTAGCCGGCTTGAAAATGGTAACAGTAAAAACGTAAAATCCATGTAATATTCCTTGAGGAGGAAGAATGAAGTATTGATGAGTATTATTCTTGAAGTCATTAATCTTGAAGCTTTCCTGCAACTACAAGTATAATATGTCAAGTCATGTATCACCTTGTCCTCATCATTACTTTCACTATTAGCAGTTCCTACATAGTTAAATAATACTACTAAAATTAATTGAATATAAATTAAATTATTCGATTAGAGTTTAATTTAACATAATTAAATTAGATTTTATAAATTAACGAAAAATTAAACTTAAATAATCTTGACGAGTTAAAAATGAGTTTAATAATTATAAATTAAAAAAATTTCAATTATTAAATTTTTAAGAGTCTCGGCCCCGATTCAATCTCAATACATATGATAAGGTAAACAATGCATCATCTACGTACTTGATGTAAATTATCACGTAGTTTCTTACCCTTTTTCTAACGTATTAATAAGTAGCCACTATAAATTTCAGTCATAAAAGTATGCAGAATATTCAGTTTTCTCACCAAATGATATACACACTAAAATATGTACTTTTCCGTTTAACTTTGCATAGTAAAATCGGCCAACTTACCCGTCATCGATCATGAACATGGATGCGGAAGCACAGTTCAAATTCTAAGGATATAAATTGGAGATTCTACATTTGAGACAAGAGAATACTAATGAGTTGGAAGGTTGTCCCTAGCACATGCCGACCACGTCGGAATATAGAACTTCTGAGTTGGGCCTGTGGGTCCTCGATCAACCGTCCAAGTCCAATGTAGTTCTCTATCATTGTCCTCCATTGCCTGCCCACCCACCCACTTACTCAACATATCCACACCCCAACATCTGGCATATCAAATCAGATGGGAAATTGGATAGAGGTATTAGGAAAGTAGGGATTATGGGATCTTCACTCTGGGGATCCTTTGTGGCATGACAATTATGCCCATAATGTCGAGTTCGAGATCTAGAAGATACTTTCGTTCGTTTGAACTCGTATGGTATTTGACAAATATCAAAATTGTAATACTACGATCATAAATCAATTAAAATTATACACTTAGAATAACTTATTTGCTTAAGGGTGATATGTGCATAGTGTTATCAAGTGAGCTAAGTATCTTATTAATTTATCGAGCAAGAGCATGACTCATTAACAAAACGAGTTGTTTTTCAATATTGAGCCCAACTCATGTTTCTTAAACTTTAGTCGAACTCATTAGCCTAATAAAACCTTGCCAAATACCAACGAGCCTAATCCTACTCAGCTCTATATAACCAAATGAGCTCAAAGTTAGTAGACACGGCTCGAACTGAGTATGCACTCCGACTCAAATTATGTGATACTTAGTTATATTAAAAGGTGAGGGGCAAAATCGTCATCACAGGAGTGGACCCAAAAGGCCATTGCTCAATCCAGCTATATCCACCATCAAAGTGATAGTATGATCGTGGGGACCCACGAACCCAAATCATAAAGCAACCAACGATTGTGATCTTCTTTTTAAGGCAAGCTTTTGCAAAAACAATCACTCACTTCACTCGTCGAGCAACAAACCTCACACAGAGAGAAGCCCATTCCAATCCAAGGTTCAACCTTTTTCTCCTTGCATTGAAACCATAGTTTTTTTTTTGCATTCTAAGATCGAGTCTTGCATTTGTTTTAAGTGCAATTGTGATAAAGATTCGATATTTATTGTTTCTTGATATGTCTAAGAATCATGTTATGTCTTGTTTGTCATGATATTGTTTTCATTTGTTGTGTGGGAGCTGATTTTTATGCTTCTTGCTGTAAGTGGGTGTTTTGATTCTGCTAAAAAGACCGAATTTTGATTTTTGAGTGAGAATTTGTGCTTTGGCGATTGGTAGAAGACTCATTCTTTCAGTTCCATAGAGAATTACTCCGGTTTATAGTGCTGCAATAAAGAGAAATGAATGTACATTATTCGAGTCGTAATTCAATTAGTTTCAAAACACTCTAGTTTTTTTTGTTGTTCAGCTGAAACACCATCCATTGTCCAATGTAGAAATAAACTCTATTTCTTTCCTATAGATTGTATTTGTGGATTCTTGATTTAGATGAATTCGTAGAATCCTACTCGATGCTAAAGTTCGAAAGTGCACTTATTTTGTAGTGATTAATTTAGCATTCTTAAACGGTTTTTAAATACTTTAGCTACTGTATTAGGTGGTAGCATAGATTCTTTTCATTTACATAGGAATATAGACTCGTGTTTGTGTTATTTTGAACCCGGTGAATGCAGGGAATTCTATCCTATGGATGTCAAAAGTTTGGAAATGCACTTGGTCTGTATTGACTAAGCATTCGTAAAAGATGAGGAATGCATTGGAATAGATTTTTGGTTTTTATAAACATGACTTGGGGTGTCTATGCAAATTAAGCTGATGATCTCTATTTTCTCCTGCAGAATATTTTAAGAAATGGCAGATGCTGAGGATATTCAGCCCCTTGTCTGTGACAATGGAACTGGAATGGTCAAGGTAAAGTTACCATCTGAGTTAAGAATGCGGGTGTGAGCTTAACAAATTTGTTACCGTTGGAAATCTTATTGGTTTTCTTTTTAATTATCAGGCTGGGTTTGCTGGAGATGATGCTCCAAGGGCTGTCTTCCCCAGTATTGTGGGACGACCCCGTCACACTGGTGTGATGGTAGGCATGGGCCAAAAGGATGCTTATGTAGGTGATGAAGCCCAGTCCAAGAGAGGTATTTTGACATTGAAGTACCCTATTGAGCATGGAATTGTCAGCAATTGGGATGATATGGAGAAGATTTGGCATCACACCTTCTACAACGAGCTTCGTGTGGCTCCAGAAGAGCACCCGATTCTGTTGACTGAAGCTCCTCTCAACCCCAAGGCTAATCGTGAAAAAATGACCCAAATCATGTTTGAGACATTTAACACCCCTGCCATGTATGTCGCTATTCAGGCTGTTCTCTCCCTTTACGCCAGTGGTCGTACTACTGGTAAGAATTTGACTAATTCGATTTATGCTGATTAATTACATCGTTAATGTCCTATTTATGACGTCCTAGATGTTCATGATGATACATTAGTGTATGCCAAGATATACCAAACTTACGGTTGCAGATATCGAACACTATCTCACTGACGGGAATAGTCAAGAATCCCAATTTGTATAAGACTTCAGCTTGAGTTAAGATGTCTTGTAGGGGTTTACTTGCTTGATCACACCTGATTCTTATCTTTGATAACAAATGAGCTTCCCGAAGCGTACTTGTTTTTTAATCCCTAATCCACGTCTAGCATCCTATTTTTAAGCTCAAGTAATATATGAAAAATTAGTCTTGAGTGTTTGAATGCTAATACAAATGTACAATTACCAATAGACACATCAAGCCTCTATATTTTCAAGTTTTCAACACTTTGAATGTCTAGTTCCTGGGTAGGATACTTGAAGGGAAACCACAATTAGGTTATACAATCTTGTGCGTTCTTATGTTGTCGTGTGAGAAAAGCTCCTACCACCTGCCAAAACAAAACCATTGGCTTTTCCACTGCAGTTCAATTCAAAGTTTCAAACATTTAAGAGCGCTGGTATTTTGATCTGGCAGGTATTGTTCTTGACTCTGGTGATGGTGTAAGCCATACGGTGCCCATCTACGAAGGTTATGCACTCCCCCATGCAATTCTGCGTCTTGATCTGGCTGGTCGTGATTTGACCGACAGTCTCATGAAGATTCTGACAGAGAGAGGTTACTCTTTCACCACCAGTGCCGAGCGGGAAATTGTGAGGGACATAAAAGAGAAGCTGGCTTACATTGCGCTTGATTATGAACAAGAGCTAGAAACCGCAAATACCAGCTCTTCCGTAGAAAAGAACTACGAACTTCCTGATGGACAGGTCATCACTATTGGTGCTGAAAGGTTCCGTTGCCCAGAGGTCCTCTTCCAGCCATCCATGGTCGGAATGGAATCTGCTGGTATTCACGAGACCACTTACAATTCAATCATGAAGTGTGACGTTGATATCAGGAAGGATCTGTATGGAAATATCGTGCTCAGTGGTGGGTCCACTATGTTCCCGGGTATTGCTGACAGGATGAGCAAGGAAATTACAGCTCTGGCTCCAAGCAGCATGAAGATTAAGGTCGTTGCTCCACCTGAGAGGAAGTACAGTGTCTGGATCGGAGGATCCATCTTGGCCTCTCTCAGCACATTCCAACAGGTACTCTTAACGCCTACTGTATCCTAGCTCTTTTATTGGTTGTATAACAAATACGTGCACAAATATGTACACCATTAAATTTCCAAAATATACTGCTGATTGATATTGGTTGTAATGTGAATGCAGATGTGGATAGCGAAAGCTGAGTATGATGAATCTGGTCCTTCTATCGTTCACAGAAAGTGCTTCTAAACCGTGTAAAACAGACCAATGAATCAATCACAAGATTGTTGATGCAGCTTCTCATTCGGCTATCCTTATATTCTTCTTTTATTTTTCTTTATTTTGTCTGAGCCTAAAGGTCTGATAGATTCAACATTTGACATGAAGCTTTGTCAACATATATATTCAATTTTCTCATTGATATACGAATTTGTAGTGGAAGAAGAGGTGTCTGTGTATTTTATATGGTATTGTGATTGAGTTTGGATGAAGGGGTATATGCACTTGTATTACACAACAGCTAAATGTGTTCAATTACATAATCTAGCCTGCATTGCCTACACACGAGAACACGGTTCTAAAATTTTATCCTCAAAATACATATTAATTCATTTTCTATTTCATAATTATTCTCCTTATATATTATACAAGATTGTAGGACACCTATTTCATACATTAAAATATCAAATTGATATATAGTCACATATAATTTACTCTTCAAAAAATTATAGGAGCTCTTTATTTTTTAATAATATTTTAAGGAGTCCTCGAGTATAGGATTAAAGTTTCGTGGGCCATAGCATTTTAGTATTTTTAATATTTTGATATTTTAACACTTTATTACTTGTTTATCTTAAATTTGAGTATGAACAATATTTTGAGAGAGTCCTACAATTGTGCTCTAAACCATTTATGTATCACTTTTGAAATTTATACGTTGACACTTTTAACTTTTGAGTTGATCATATAAACTTTAAATATGATGTTAGTTGAAAATGAATTTTACCATAATCGAGAGAAGATGATCATAAAGAATTTACACATGAGACTCAAAATGTCTTCCGTAAACGAGTTATTTTGAAAGTTACGTGTAGTTACGGTTACTAAACCTTGTAGAATTATGAAAGTGACACTATTTTAAATGTTCGAACTTTAAACAAAATTCGAAACATATTACAAAATTGAGAGTGAATGAAATGGAGATGGAAGATTCTCGTATTGATTGCGCAATGTGAATTTTGAGAGTTGCAAACGCGAATGCATGTAATGTATGAGTGAGTTGGAAGGCACGTGTTGTAGACATGATCACCACTACTACTACCACAAGACTTTTGCAAGAAAATAAGTTGGGCCAATAATAACCTGCAACAATAAGGAAAATAATAATTCTTAATTAATTAAAGGAGGAGGAAAATGGAGTAAAAGCACAAGGATATGAGATCATCATTTGGGATCTCTTTTGTGGTTATTAGACTAATAATCAAAGTTTGTGTAGATGAGTTGTATTCTATATTTATATTTTCCGACCTATTTAAATTAAGAAAGTGATTGAGGAATATAAAATGCTATTAATCGTCTTTTTCATCATTTTAATATTGTAAACAATGATTTGATCTCTTTGATGTAAAGTAGATTCCCATTCCTAATTCTTGGTGGATCCTTGATGGAAAGTTGGAATGTCTATTGGCAAAATGCAACAATTTGATACGAAATTCATAACTTTCTATATTAATAATTTTTATTCATCACACATAATTCTTGTCATACGTTATTATAAATAGAAATAACTCTAGTTATAACAAGTTATACACAATCTTAACATATATATTATCTATTTTACAATTATAACTATACGTTTTTATCGTAAACTAGACGTCAACTGTAATACGACTTTTAAAAGGGTAAATTGGGAAAGAAGTGAGGGGTAAATTAGTCCAGAAAAAAGTGAACTAGAAAAGCCATCCAGCTACATCTACCATGAATGTGGTGGTATCGTGGGGACCCACTAAACCACAAAAAGAAATCTAACGGCTGAGATCATTTCATTATTTCATCTTTGAGGCCAACCGTGTAAGCTTTAAGCCAAGATAAACTGAGTGAATAAGAAGAAGAAGAAGAAGAAGAAGAAAGAGAGCGAACCCATTTTGCAACAAGGCCTCAAAGGTACAATCTTTGCTTCCACATCGTTGCTTTTCTTTCCAAGTTTCTATTTTTATTGCATTTTAGATTTGAAAAACTGTAGTTTTTTATGCTTCGATGTTGTTATTCAGGTGAATGAAGTTTTGCTTTTCTTGATTAATGGAAAGGTTTGGTTTTGTAGTGGGATCTATGTATATATGATTTCTGATGAGTTTCTATTCATGGGAAATACAAATTGTTTGTTCTACATTTCGATAAAGGTTTGATTTTTATTGATGGTATGTTTTGGTGAGTGTTTGCTGATTGAGTGAAGTTAGAATTTGTTAGAACCGATTGCTTTGTGATCTCAAATAGACAAATCTTGGAATTTAGAGGTGAGAGTGACTGAGTATGCTTCGTAATTGTGGAGGCTTTTTTGGCTTTTGGTTTGTTCTGCTGAAATTCGGATAGTTGCCTGTAATCATTGTTTGTTGTTTGACCAGATACGTACATTTTACCTAACTATATGTGCGCTTGTGATTCTTCATTCGGTAGGGAAGTTAAATCAAGGGTCAATGTGTGTCCTTGGTGGGGATTTGTTTGAGAAGTCCTGCCTGAAACTGTTTTTAAATGTACCTTACCTTTCTTTATATTTTGAGTGTTCTCAAATGATTGTGATGCGTATTTTCAAATTTCAAAGATTAACATCGGGTTTTGGTTTCGTTTCAGCTATAAGAATCTAAGTTGTTGTTATTTGTCTTGTTATGAAGAAATTTAGTTTTGTTGATACATTTAAATGTTTCATTTTATATTGAGATCTATGTATGCTTTTCTGGTGAGTTTCTATTCATTGTTTTGAATTTTCATAACATGGTTGGTAGTTTTTGAGATCATTGGCTAAAGACCATTCTTATATAGTCTAGCAGTGTAGAGATCATGGGGCATGTATTTATAGTTTTGGTTATATGGAGGCTTTTTATTTGATCTGCTCAAAATTTGGCTAGTTAGTTGCATGTTAAGGTCTACTGTAGAATAATTGTTTGCAATTCAATGAGAACTAGTGCACTTACTTTGCTAAACTGTATGTGCAGCCTGTGATTCTGCATTTGGTAGGGAAGTTCAGTCAATGTGTTTTCTTGGTGGAGATTTGTTTGAATAGTTCTATCTGAAACTGATTAAGTGTACATTTTCTTTGTAGATTAAGCATTTTCAGATGATCTTAGTTCTTGATATGACTTTAGATACATGTTCTTCAAACATATTAATGAATTTTTCTAATCATGACTTGATAACCTGAAAATTGTGTTTCTCTCTAGAGCACTTTAAGAGATGGCAGATGCTGAGGATATTCAACCCCTTGTTTGCGACAATGGGACCGGAATGGTCAAGGTACTCTTAGCATCTGATACCATATACATACATGATTAATACTGAATCTTTATAGTTCAGAGCATTATTGGTTGTTTTGATGTCAATTTTCAGGCTGGATTTGCTGGAGATGATGCTCCAAGGGCTGTCTTCCCCAGTATTGTGGGACGACCCCGTCACACTGGT
>JAYMSP010003009.1:0-21558 GCA_036897095.1 Plantago elongata
AACACACATATACATATACATATACATATACATATACATATACATATACATATACATATACATATATATATACATATACATATACATATACATATATATATATATATGTATATATATATGTATATGTATATGTATATATATATGTATATGTATATGTATATGTGTGTGTATATGTGTGTGTGTGTGTGAGAGAGAGAGAGAGATGTTTGAAAGGGAGAAACTAGGATGCTGCAACTCGTTCAAGAACGCTCTAAATGCAGGAAATGGGTTGTGTACAAAGTCATTCCCATTGAAGCCCAAGATTTCCTAGATGATGATGAGGGGCAACACCAATGATGTTTTCAAGGGAGAAATTATAATGTTGCAAATGGTTCAACAACACTAGGAATGTCAGAACTAGGTAATGTGTAGTGGGGGGGGGGGGGGTGTACCTATGTCGACGAATTGTACTGGACTAGTCTTTAGTTTTGTATGATAGAACAAAACCAGGACATCAGCTGCTGTAACTGCATGGTTAAAGGACTATCGTCTCCTTTCTGATAATTTGAGGCCCATTGGTCTCAACATGAACACATGTAACCTTTTTAACTTCATCCAAAATAAAGCTGCCTGCCCTACTAGTTTTATGGCTTACAATGATAGGGAAATCGGTCTTATCTGGAGGACTTTTGAGCTGATTCGAAAGAAATACGAGTAAATGGCGTATAAGGGAGGGAAAACAGGCATCAGTACACTGTAGAAGCATGTGTTATATGGACTGATGTTCTGATAACTAGTTGAGACATCCCATATCATTGTAATTACAGCTTTATCCTTTCATTTGTCTTTGTTCATTCTTTCACGGTCCTCAGCCAATGTGACGGAATTCTATTGTCATGCTTACTCTTCCTATTTGCCTTGTGAACTAGGTAACCCAGTCATGAAAATTGCAGGAAAAGTACTAATCTGTCTGATACAGAATTTCAAAAAGAACAATTTTGGAACTTTCCCCGCAAAGGATGGAGCCCAGAATGATGTGTCTTTCTGGAGAGACACTATTACGTGCTGAGTAAGAGACTAGAGTCACTAAATCCGAACGTAACATTATAATTTTATCACGAGTCATTTGCTTTCTCACAAGTCATTTTCCTTCGTTATCTCCTGGAATTTAAAATTTTCCTCACAATTGCAGCTGTCACTTAGATTGGTCCATAAGTCACACTTAGAGATACAAATTACTACCGTGTAGTATAGCTTACAATGTAGATGCACCATCTGTACTCTGCAAGGACCAAAACCCATATACCTTACAGACATAGGACAGGTTAAATAAGAAATTAACGAATATACTATTTAACTAGTTAAAACAACCTTACATATGTTTGGTCATATGATGTTCTTTGCAGTCGTAACATGGCAAACATTTTGATCTGTAGCTATTAAATTCTAACTCTTTATATTCCCGTTCTTTTCCTTTTCTTTCACTAGAGAAAGTTGCATAAATATTGGACCTGCATATAGATTTGTGGTTTGGTACATTATCATATTGCTCACATATTAGTTAGGTGTTACTTGAACACAGTACAAAGTAAGAAGTTAAATTTTATGTTTAAACAGTAATTTATTGAAGCTCAGGCTAGGTTATGGACGAACCCAGTCTCACCATTGTGCGCTCTACTATTACATCGCCTAGCCTAGCTAGCAAGATTATGCTGGTTCTTCAGTGCATCAGATTTTTGTATCAAAATCTAGTTGAGAGTTGAAGACCTTTAGAGTGAGGTTGATGCCATATTGGTAATTTTCTGGGGCGCGTACATTTTCTTGTCTCTATAAATACCTCGTATATACAGCTCATAATAGATAAGAACTCCACTCCTTCCAACTCCCTTAACTTAAACCTTGCTAGCTCTGAGCTTGGAAATGCATTACATGACCATAGATACTGGAAACACACTTGCTATATTCACAAACATGTCTGCTGCAAGCCATATAATCCCATCTGCTGCACCTCAAACACCCAGCCTCGCTCCTTTTTCTGCAGTTGCACCACTCCCCTATCTCACAATCTCTCGAATACAACTCAAGCTGACACTGGACACCATATACGAAGAGAGTACAGCTGATGATGAGTGTCACTTGGAGTCATCTGTCTGTGCACTTGCCTTGACTAAATCTTCATCCAAGTTGCTTTCTGCGACATGTTGTCAGGAAATGCAAGCCAACAGCATGATTCCATCATTTTGCTATGATTTTCGGTGTGTTTAGACACGTTATTGAGTACAATATTTAGCACGTCATAGTCTAAATTTCTTCGATTATGTTCAAGATTTTGTGCGTTCTCCATGTCCGGTTTTTTATTCATGGAAGCTCTGCATCTGATGGAAACTACCATGGCTATATAGCTTTGTATTCCATGGATGTTGAAGATGCTATGTTGAACCTTTTTTTAATCCTTTCAGTAAAACTTCAATGGAATTGTTAATTAAACTTTTTTGCTTTCAATTTATCCTAATGATAGTTGCTTATGCCCTATCCAATAAATTTAATAAATGATGATTTAAGAATATATTGCACGAAGTATTTGAAATACGGGAAATGACCCCATGCACTGAGAAGGTTCTACTTCAGTTTTGTATATAGTGGGTGTATATGCTCTTGCCTAACATAAATGTAGATAATAATTCTAGAAGCTAGCAAAACCAAACCATCATAAATCTACGGCCATACAAAAAGAGATCTAGAATGTACTTAGATTCTTAATGAATATCCTTCACTGTTAATACAAAATTATTTCCTAACCTTTCGGTAGAATCTCTGGAAATCAGACATCTCTGCAATTAACAATTCACCTGTTTCATTTCATTTGCCGTTAGTTTCTTGTTCCAGCTTCCTTTATATACACTGAATGCAAAGGTTTAACCCAATCACCTGAAGCAGGAAAATAAAACGTAACCGAAATAGAAACTGTTTTCTTTCCACCATGAGGAAGCAAATTTGTTGCATGAACTGGATTGAGGTTGCACTCTCCTATCATATCTCCTACCAAACCTTCCAATGCCCCAAAGCCTGAGACGATACTTGAAGAAGGATCCATGGTGAAGACTGACAATGTTGCCACTAAGAAGACGATCTACCTACCTGTTACCCTATCCTTTGTTACCTACCTGTTGATAACCAAATATTCGTTCTAATTTTCTAGTGCTCTGCCTTTTCTAGTACTTCATTTGGTCTAACAATCACGAATTCATCTTTTTCAATACCTATGCGTCTGATTTGATTACCTCTCCCTCGTGAACAAGGGCCATGATCTGATCTTAGCAAGCTGCTCGGAGATGAGCAATGTGCATAAATGCCAAGAACATTGTAAGTGGAAATGGAATTTTCAATGTCCCTGCGATTTCTCCTTCATGAGGGTAGCAATTAGAGATGCAGCCAGGTTCAACATGAGGATGATGAGTGGAGAAGCATAGACAGAATAGGCCTTATTACATTGCTCTTGGGGACGCAGTTTTGCTAGTATAAACATGTATACAATTTTTTATTTTTACATGTTGAGAGTCTGTTCGACTGTTTGCTATCGATTTGTACCACAAATTACTATGACTCCCGCCTTACAAGAAAACACGAGCTAAAGAATAAGTATGACATGAACAAGCATCATAATATATATCAGGAGGTCGACTAATAACACATGAGAGTACCCATATGGAAAGTAAACTGGTAACAGGAAACAAATTCGAGCAAGATTTATGCATTTGTAAAAGTCTATTGACTTTTAAAACTCTAATAACAGAGATGTTCAGAAGGGCCAAATAATACATCACCCAGATCTATTATTACAAACAAAACTGTTACGATGAGACAAAAGGTACTCAAGCAATGTGGTCTGCTAGATTCAGAATCTTGATATGCTTCTTTTTCCTTAATTCATGAGGAACCGGGCCAAACACTCTAGTACCTATTGGCTCACCCTGCTTGTTGATGAGCACGACAGCATTATCATCAAACTTGACTTCACCCCCATCACAACAACCTCGCTGTATTGCAGCACGAACTACCACACCGTGATGAACCTCACCCTTTTTCCACCATTTTGTGCTTCTTTTACTGATACAACGACTTTGTCCCCCAATCTTGCTCCTCTTTTTCCCTTTAGTGCTTGTATGCACATTACTCTTTTTGCTCCTGAGTTATCCACCACCTTCATACTTGTCCTCATTTGTATGAAGGTCCTGTGTTGCTGACTTGCTGAGAGAAGAAAGATACAAGTTCTCATATAATCATGGTAATTCATTCCTACGTATACATAAGATAAAACTATGTGCATAGGCCTAAATAACATTGACCGTCTAATGAAACTCAAGTAAAGAGGTGCACTACGTGAACATAGACCTAACAAACATAAAATATAACTTCCTCAAGTCCCAAGCTAATAGTATTGTGGGTTTAGAAGCAAAATATCAAGTGTTTAACCACTTTAAACCATACAGCCGAAATCAGGTACATAAGCTGTTTAGATTATAATGACAAAGACAAATGTATACCACAAATTCTTCCACGTTCATCATACATGAATGATCTATATGTTTCTTCTAATATTACAGCAATTCATTCATGCTTCCTTCCCATCCGTTCTTCTAATAACATGACCTTCATGTAAACGAATGCCACAATTGGAATCAATCCTCATAGCAAGAAACTGCATTTTTCTTTTTCCCCATGGAAATGATGATCATGAATAGAATATTTAAAAATTCGTTCCAATCACGAGGCTATCGTCATATAGTATAAACTGTATACAGTGAGTTAGAAAGATACTGACTTGAGATACAAAATCCATAGTTGCCATCTCAGAAGTGGAATTAATTGATCCAAGTGAATGTTGCAGAGGCCTCCAAGAATTGAACGACCCGCTGACATCATTCCAAAGGTGATGGCACGAGAAGTTACAAAACAGAGATACAAAGGTTATTATTGCTGAGCAGATTAGAACTTTCCGAGCATGGCATGCTAGATACATAGAAGAGTGAAATAAGAATGATAAATTATTCCATTCTAATTCTAATCATGAATATAACTTTTCCTCCGATCCTGTTATTATAAGAAGCCATATGAGTCACACTGTCACAACACATAATTGCATTCTAAACCTTGCACAGAATCATTGCACATTGCACAATTGCAGCACATATTGTATTGTTATCACTTCCCCACGAATCATCAGTTTTCGTTGTTACAAATCATCAGTTTACGTTGTTAATGAATGCTACTGATCAGAAAGCCGAAGAACTCTCAAATACAGTAAGGCAATCATCATTTCCTGCTAAAAGTCATTTTGTAAGCTTACAGACAAATAAAACGTAGCAGCCTAACAATGCATACCAAGCAAATTTTTTAATCAAACTGATATTCGACTCATTGCAGTATATAAGAAAACAAAGACGCCAATTTAGATTTTCAAATTGCACGAAAGCACCCAAATGAGCTGAATATTAGATGACAATAAAGGCATTCAAATCAACGAGACTTAAAAGCACCCAAGTGAGATGGGAATAATGTGACCTAGCTATAATTATAAAAAAGAAAAACTGGAAATGGAGACATTAGCAGATAGAAGCATTACCTCGAAATAGCTTGGAAGCAGCCATTTTTACGTTTTAACGAGCTTTTGGACAAATTAATAAACCCGATTTGCTCAGTTATAATTTTTAAGGGAGAACAGGAAAAGGAGAAGTGAAGAAGAGATGAAGCTTTGGGTTTCTCCCCTTTTTAAGTTGTGGGCTTCGCTCATTTGCCAACTTGGGTAGTCGAGTAATTTAGCCCAATTGTTTATCAGCGGACTTAGTTGAGTATTTCATTTCTTGAAATTTTATCAAACTCGGTTCATATAGCTTATTATTTTTCAAATTCTGAGTTTGAATAAATATAAGTAGGCTCGATCTCCATTCATCTACTTCTAATTTTATTCATAGAGAAATATATCAAAATGCAAAATATATATTTCATCGAGTCTAGTTGAGTATCAACTAGCATAATCCTACTCGATTCAATAACAAGACGCTCAAATTCGACTCGAACACCCTATCGAATAGTTGAACTCAAGTCTTAACGAGTCGTGCTATTAATAAAGCTCGACTTGTATAACAAATTTAAAGTTTTAAAGATTTAATAAATATCGAAAACGCTCAATAAATTAACTAGATGGAATTTAAATTTTGGTCGGTACTCATCTATCTAATTAGTTGAGCCTTCTATATCTATGTTTAACAATGTTACTTTATCTCATATTTCAATTTCGAATTTGATTTGAATCGCAACAGTACAAAATGATTGGGCACTCACTATATGATATATACATCTCTCTCCCCTCACAAGGTCTTTTAGAGGTAGATGAACCCATTTCAACATGGTATCAGAGCCTATGGACTATTCAAGTTGATGTTACTTGGATCTTGAACTTCTCTGGTCTCTATCTGACTGCTCTGGGCTTGTCCCTCTCTGTTGTCACGTGTTGAGCTTGGTCTACCGGCTCACACGTGAGAGTGGTGTTAAATATTCCACATCACTTGAGAGCATCGTAACACTCACTATAAATATGTAATAACTATTTTCCCTTGCAATGCCTTTTAATGGGTAGGTGAACCCATTTCAATATGGCATCAGAGCTCATTGTTTGCTCAAGTGATGTGGTTCTTGGACTGTTCTGGTACCTCTCTGCCTGCTCTAGACTTGCCCTATTTGTTGCCACGTGATGAGCTTGGATCTACCGAATTACACGTGAGGGGACTGTTACAGTTAAGAATATCTTAGACACTCACTATAAGATATGCACAACTTTCTTCCATTACAATACCTTTTAAGGGGTAGTTGCGTCTATTTCAACACCTCCCTTCTCGAGCTGGAGTCGAGTTCTATGACGGTCGCAACTCGGCATGGACCATTAAACCGCTTTTGGAAGGAAATTACAGAAAACAGAGTTACTGTTGAGTGTAATCGCACTTGGCAATACTTGGCACTTTGGCAGTAGCTCTGATTGCTTCATTGCTGTCACTCCCAACGAATCATTCCATTCCTGCCTGCATTTCCTTCTTCTTTCACCTCCTTCACTTCACTCCATTATTATTCCTCTCTAATCTAATCAAACTCCAATAATCCACCTCTCTTCTCCAATTTCTGATAATTTCAGATCCAATCCATCTCACTTCATTTTCTTGGATTCTTTCCTTCCTCTCACAAACACACGTCTCTGTCTCTCTGACAATTCATTTACTCCACTCTACTCTCTCCTTCAGCTAACCATAATAATTGAATCCCATTCAATTCAATGGCCTCTGCAAAGAAATCACAACAGCAAATTGTCGTCTCCACAATGATCAAGCAAGGTTTCATCTCCGACCCATCAACATTCCTCTCTCCCTCTCGGACCCTCCTCCAAATCATGTCCCCTGACCCGGTTACGCTACCCGAATCGCACAAGAAGCTCCAGCAGAAAGTCTCCCATCTTCTTGAACAAGCTCCGTTCAAAGGATATAATGGTGATGGTGACGTCAGGCTGACGTTGGCTGCGAGGGCTGAGGAAGGGGAGGATCCGTACAGGGTTACGGTGCAAGTGCACCGGAAGGTTCTGGCTGCGAAAAGCCGGTTTTTTGCTGAGAAGCTACGCCGGAGAGGGGCCCACTCGGTGGAGATTCTTGATTGTGATGACGTGGCGGTTTATTTGGAGGCTGTGATGCTTATGTATTGTGGTGATGAGTTGAAGAGGAAGCTTGTGTGTATAGATTTGTCAAGTGTCTTGCCTCTCTTAAAGGTTTCATTTTTATTGCTTCTGTTAAAGATTTCATTTTTTGTCATCTTGTTTCATTACTTGATCACTGTTATATTGTGTTTTGTGTCTATTCACACTTTATTGCCACTTTTGTACTCCATATTAGTGTGAAATAGGGAATTGGTTGAGTTTACGTGTGGTAGAAGATCTTGTTTGTCGTATTGTGTAGCTGAGGGATGAGTTTGTTGACTTTTACACAGATATGTGCAGCTATTATGTATGATGATGCTGTGAAGGCATGCTTGGAGTATTTGGATGCCGTTCCTTGGTCTGAGGAAGAAGAGGAGAGGGTAGTTTCAGTACTAAATGAACTTCAGCTTGATGGTTTGAGGACAAATGATGTTCTCCAGAGAGTGACGATGGAGGTATCGACTTCTAGTAGGGTAGATGACATCTTCTTGAAGCTTACGTTTAGTGTTTTGCAGGCGAAAGACGAGAAAGCTCGTAGAGAAATGAAGGAGTTGGTGAATAGGTTGATTAGGGAAGATCGGAGTAAGTGTAATAGTCCTGATAATACAGTTGAAATCTCGAGGGATACGCTGTATCATCTTTGTCATAGGTGTCTAAGTTCTTTGATATTGTGCTTGTCTGGAGCGGCATGCTTGGATGAAAGTAGGCAGGATAGAGGAGCTGTGATGGGTGAAATAGCTCGAGAAGCTGATAACATGCAGTGGGTGGTGGGTATTTTGATTGATAAGAAGATGGGAGATGAGTTTGTGAAGTTGTGGGCGGAGCAAACAGAGCTTGCGGCGCTTCATTCGAAGATACCGGTTATGTATCGTCATGAGATCAGTAAGATCACGGCTCAGTTATGTGTCTCAGTTGGGAAAGGGATTATTTTGGTGCCAAAGGATGCTAGGTTTGGCCTGTTGTCGACATGGTTGGAAGCTCTTTATGATGACTTCGCGTGGATAAAGAGGGGAGGGAAAGCATTTGACAAGAAAGTGTTCGAGGAGGAACTGAGTCACATGATTCTTACTCTGCCGTTGCCTCAACAGCAGTTGATTTTGACTAATTGGTTTGATAAGTTTCTTAACAAAGGTGATGACTGTCCCAATATACAGAAAGCATTTGAGATATGGTGGAGAAGGGCATTCGTGAAGCAATACACGAACCATTCTAAACTGCAGATGACTGTGTATGAATTATGATATTCCATGATAATTGTACATTTACCTCCCCGTCTCATGCTTCCACTTGTAGTACATATTCAAAGTTACATTCTTTTACTACTCATCTAAATATGCTTCTAAATGTGGATATAATATGCCATGATTACCTGTATACAATAGCATATGAGACTGAATGTTAAAACTATTTTGTAGTATCATAGGACTGCATCTATGTGATCAAGCGAGATTGAGAGATAATGCTTCATATATATTTCTTCATCCTTTTCCAAGAATAGTGATACCTTTATTTTCTCATAGGGGAGTTTGTGGTCTTGTATCCATTGAAAAGCGCCACAGCTCTTGTGCTTTAAAATGGAATTATTTTGTTTCCACTGTCCATCTTCTTATGCTTGAAGATGTTTATTAGAATTCAGAAATCGATGGTACTTTAATAGAGCAAAATTGTTATGTAACTTCTCGAGTAAACGTTAGATGCGGAAACACGGTTAGCTTATGGGGATTTATGTGATGTTGCATTGTATTTCTAGAGTACTCTTTGCATGGTGAGAGATGGCAGTCCTTTCATTTGCTTCACGATTCCGGTGCTCTCTCATCGGTTCATTAAGTGATCTTATATGTTCATTAGGACGATTTTATGTATCATAGGAAAATTGCAGTCCGTTGTGGATGGGATTTGTTGATTATGGTCATCTCATTGTTTCTGGTGAAATTCTTGTCATTGTACTCACCGCAGTTTGGCCAGGTTTGTTTTGTATGAACAACAATCTTCTGCAAAAAGGATTGTTTGCTGCAAGTAGAATATCTGGACTCGGTCCAAATATCCATTGCTTGTCTGCCAGACTGCCAGGTTCCTCCAATGTACATGATTAAATTTCCTGGTATGCTATTGAACAATAAGTTTGTGCTCAAATATGCTTTATGGGTTATGGCTAGTTTTTTCGAGTGTCGAATTTCAGACCTCAAGGATATTTCTTTCCAAATATATTCCTCGTTTCTTCATCATTTTGACATTACTGTAGTTGTACAGTATCTTATCATATGACTCCTATGCTATTCACCATAAATTGTTGATGTTCTTTACCGTATATGTTAGCATGAAATTAGTGCAGCCGTGTTCCATTCCCTATTCCCAATAGTCAACTTCTGAGACCCCGCCTTATATATGGCGCCTACCTTGTGTTGTTCAAATGAATGGATATCTAGAATCTAGATGACGTTGTCAAAAGTCATCTATCATATGACCTTAGATATAGTTTATGTGTATGTTAAATGATGATTTTTCCAGCTGCTAAATTTCTGGTTGCTGTAGCTTGTTGATAGATGTAAGCCAGGTTTGATTAAGATGAATCTATATTTGTTTCCCAAACGAACTATATAAGATTTACTGAGCTTGGAAGTTTGTTAATTACTGGGTACATGGTGATCATGTCTTGTGTTACACAGTATTCTGCGGTTTGTTATGATACCTAGTGTCTGTCGGATCCAGTGATTTGCTTTAAACGTAGGAAGTAAGAAACTGAGTGCGGAATCTTTTACTGGATACATAAAAGAACTGGAGGCTAATAGCCTGGGAGCCTTTCTGCAGATGGAGCAGAACGCTGTCTTATTTACAGGAAAAATTAACTAGGGTTCTACTGGGATTGATTATGATCATGGGCAATACCACATCAAAACCTTGAAACTTGCTATTATGCTGCAGAAATCGACTTATGGCACCCTCAGAGACTAGCCAAGAAATCTTGAGACCGCTTTTCAAGAGCGAAGTTAGCCTTCTTGGAATTATCCGCAGACCAAATGAATATCCCACGGAGCTTCCCCTGTTTACTCAACCTGCTACACGCTGAAAAGAAACCCCGTTGAGGGCTCAAACCACCACTCCCATCAGTGGCGAAACTGGCAAGAATCTTCCCTCCATTATAATTATAGCTCTGTGCATCGAAATGCTTGAGGAACTGAGAAACAGTCGTGTCATCATATGCATAGAACTGGAAATTGACATAGTCGATGAGATGTCCGTATTTCCTCCACAGGGCTTGGTAATAAGGCTGGACCTCATTGCTGTCGAATGGTGCAATGGAAACGAACGAAATGATTCGGTGCTGCTTGAGGTGTGATATAACCATTCCCATACACTCTGCAAATGTGTTGGGATCTTTGCTAAAGTGTTCATAGTCTATGTCTATTCCATCAAGATTGTATTTGGTTACTATTTGTGTGATTGAACGTATTGCGTTCGAAACCCAAGAGTTGATGGATATGGGATTGAAGTTGACATGTACTCTGCCTACTGTGTCGCCTCCAAGGCTCATTGCTACCTTCACGTTCCTGTGCCTGGCTTTAATGGCGGATACCTGCCAAAATAGGATTGAAGCAGTTCATAGCATCACAATAGCCGGTTATAGAGAGGCCATTTGACATACAACTTGATATGTTAACTTCCGTATCATGTTCACAACAATAGCCGGTTATATATATGCGTTGGGGCAGAATCAGGAGGGAGTGTAAGAGGACTTCGTCCCACCCAAAATTAAATAATTTCATACACATAATTTCGTCCCACCGAAATTCAAATTTTGAATTCGTCCTTGTATATTTATGTCTAACCTGAAGAAAATTATTTATGTGTTGAGATGGGGGTCAAAAACAAAATTTTCATACGGAATTTTTTATAAGCATCCTGCTATACTCTCTAACTTTGAATGAAATTTACAGTAAAATTAAACATTTAAGTAACTCATAAATAGTCGGTAGACTCTTATGATCTACTCCCATTACTAAGCCAGACGAACTACAATTAGGTGTCATTTTCACATCTTAACAATCTCAAATATATAGTACAACATATTCACGTGTTAAAGTCTTACTAATGACATAAGACATATCTAAACCAATTTATTCATTAATTAATTACAAAGTTTTATTTAAAATTTATACATTTTAATATAAGAAAAAAAAAAATTTCATATCTAATAAAAAATTACTCATTCTCTAAACCATATCATAAACCTATATTAGGATCAAGATATGTATGTTCCTTTGTTTAAAGATAAACTATAAATTACGGGTTAATATTATAATTGCTCATTCTATGTGTTTGTTTCTCCACTCTACACCATACACGAATTGAAAATCAATTATAGTGTTCTTGATACCTGAGAAGGACCAAGATTTTGAGAGTCCCAGAAGACACCGAAATTGCCATTAGCCGGACGTGGAGTTTTCCCATCTGTGTAATCAATGGCGAACGACAGTATGAAGTGGAAATCCACCTTCTTATTCACCGGCACATCGGTAAATTTCACATTATTGAATTCTGCTCCTATGTATTCTCTGAACACCTTTCTTTCTCCAGCTCCTTCCGTTACAGCAATACCACTTATCAGTAGTAGTACTAACTGGACAATAGGAGCAGATATTTTCACCTTTGATGCAGACATCTTTGTTAAATTGTTTGTTTTACTGATACTTTAAATGATAAGTGTTGCTGGGTATTTATAATGGACAGAAATCGAATCTTTTGTGGCTTGATTCACGGTGTGTTTTGTATTCATTTGATGGTGAACTAGTTGTTGTCTTGTCTGTGGCATGTGTGAATTTGAATGTTGGACCACTTAGTAATGTTAGCTTCAGCAGCTTAAGCCGAAAGGTTTCTTAGTTATTTAAGTTTAAATCTTGGTTTTGCCCTTTTGGATTGGGGATTGAGACAAAAATGTGTTTAATCAAGATAAGATGTTTATGTTTGAAAGACGCTCCTGTCTTTAGTATTGCTTGTCATTGGTTTAATCTTTGGAAATCGAAGAACATAAAGGGGTCGAAACGGGTAATATTATAAGTGTGATAATCCGGGTGACCCGTGTTTGTGGGGTGATTTTTGATGTTGAATAGGTCAAGATATGTTGCTTTAAGATTTTAAAATTAGTGAGTGTATAGTCAAGTAAGCAATTCTGTCAGTTAGAAGCTGTAGTACTTGTACAAGTATGTGTCATGGCAATAATTTTTTTTTAAAGCTTGCGTAGGTTAATATAAGCTCCTGTTGAAATTCAGCTGTATAACTATATGGAACCAGGAACCTCAGGCAAGATTTGAGGAGCCTGGAGCTTAACGGGTGTGGTATCTGACAAGGTGTAGTGGGTTGTGGATATTTTGATCGCAAAGAAACCAGTTATGATTGGTAAAATATGGGTGGATTATAAGGAACCTGTTTAGTTGTGTTTTCATTCAACGATACTAACTACTGTGCTTTTTAGTATGCCTTTTCTGCTCGAGATAATAACTCAGGCTTGGAAGCCAATGGGACCTAGACATAAATGCGCTATAATTAATATGCAACACGATGCAGCAAAGCACGTCGCTGTGCATATGGTTCTCGAATACTCCTTGTAAATTGGTGGGGATGCTAGATCTACGCACCTGGCAATGTTTACTTCAGAAATATCTACTCATTTCAGAATGTGTTTATGTGCACAACACGTGGGAAGGTGATTTTTTACAGTGAAATGTTTGGCTATCTGGTATCACTATTACGGCATTTTGGGAAGAATATATCTTGTTTGAACAACAGTCTCTTTGTTTAGTACAAGTTTTACAGAACTGCTGTAGTAGAAAGTAGAAACTGAACAATAAGAAAAGGTTTTACAGCTTTAATGAAACACTTGTTGATATTATAGTTTGTGTAAATATAACTACATGTTGCTGGGTCTTTATATGGATAAATTGCATGTAGATTAGTATGATTCGTATTACTTGTTTATGGTTTTTGTATTCATTTGTTGATGTAGTAGTTGTTGTCTTGTCTGTGGAACGCTTGAATATGAATCTTCGACCACTTAGTGATGTTAACTTCAGAAGCTAGAGCCGAAAGGTTTTCATAGTTATTTAAGTTAAACAATTGAATTTGCCTTTTGGTGTTTGGAGTGAATATAAAAATTGTGTAATCACAATCAGCTGTTTATGTTTGAATATTGTTAGGCGCGCTCCTGTCTTTACCATTGTTTCTCTTTGGTTTAATCTTTGGGGAAAAAGAACATAAATCAGCCAAAGCGGGTGACAGGATAAAATAAATGATCCGGGTCACCTCGGATTCTTGTATGCCAAGGAGTAAAATGGAAGGAAGAGAGAATGCCTTTGAACAACTCTATTAAAGCTAAGGCAGAATCATGCACTCGAGTACTTCTCCTCTCTCTAACATAGTAGTACTAAATGGTTCAAGTCTTCAAGATATGCTGTTTTAAAGATTTAAAATTAGTAATTATACAGTTTCACACTCATTGATTCTGACAAGAAACTAATAGTACTTTACAAGAACATGCATCCCTGCTCGCGTTGGCTATTTTACCCCTCTGTTGAATTTCAGCTGTATAACTATGTGTAGATTGAGGAAAGCTTTAGAAACTTTAATGGGGGAGATGTCTGGAACATGGAGTGGGTTTTAGATAGGTTGAATGGTATAGAAAACTAGTGAAGAGTGATGCTTTGTAAAGTTTGGATGGATGAGGAGAATGTGTTGTCATCCAAAGATACTCCCAACCATGTACCAGAGGACCCCGATGGTAAATATGGTATAGTTGATATGCAAAACTTGAAGTTGCTCATCACCTATTCAAGTCAAGACAATATGGATGCTACATACGATTCGGGAATACTCCTGGTAATGGTGGAAATGCTAAGTAATCTACAATCAGCAAGTCTTTTCTGTCAGAACTCGGAGTAAATTACTATGGGTCATTATTTTCTTTAGAAATATCAACGCATTTGAATTTTTTGTTTGCGCATGTGGGGAGGTAAATTTTTTTTTTTTAATCTTGAAATGTTTGGCTGCCTTTCATCACTTTTCTTGCATTTTAGGAAAGGTTTGTCTTGTTTAAACAACAATCCTCTAGAAAATAGTCGTCACACCTTCTCCGTTTAGTACAACACTGCTGCTTAGTACATAACAATGTACGTAAATGTATGTCTTACATGGTTTTGTATTCAAGCATCAGATATATATAGATAAATTACATGTAAGTGATCGTGTGATTCACACTGCATTTCTATTGCTGTTGTATTCATTGTTTATGTAGTAGTTGTTGTTGTCTTGTCCGTGGAAGTTTCACTTGGCTACTTTGTAAATTAACGTCAGAGGTTTTTGGTGAATGGTTCTCATAGTTATTTAAGTTTCAGTGTTTGGAAACAAAGTTTGTTTTGTTACGGAAAAATGTTTGAATTTAAAAAATGTTTACTTCCTGACTTTGGCAGTGCTCTTTAGAGTAAAGAACAGAGTGGCAGAAATGCGTAATAAAAACAAATGAATAGAAGGAGTGTAATGTAAAGAATAGGAAAGATATAGTATTATTAATGATGAAAGCATGTTTTTGTGATTGTTAAAATTCTGCTTCTCTTTTTTCACGTTGAAGCTGGAAATTATAGGACCATGCATTCAGATTAAGATTCCTTTTGGTTCTGTCGTGTTTGATATGCATCTTTGATTCTTTGTCTTTGGATTCTGTGAATTTTGTTTATTCATTTGTTTATGTAGGAATTTTGAAACTTGGACCACCTTCTTAATTCTAATGTTTAACTCCATAGGCTAGAGCTGATATATGGTCATTGTTATATGACTTTAAAGCATGAACATTTCTTTATGCTACTAGGAGACAAAACTAGTGTAACATGAAATGTGCATTATTAGAAAAATATTTTAATTTTGAATAATGTTAGAGACTGGGATGGGGCGCTGCAGTCCATACTAAATATTTTACATGCATGTTAGATAAATTATATGTAGTAGTAACAATATGCATAAATACTCAACTCAAGTTATAGATTCAAGTCATAATCATATTCATGATAAGAGGTCACTGTTCTTGAGGCAAAATCAACAAAAGCTAAGCAATTTGTAAGTGTGAATCTTGTTGGCAGTGGGAAGGGAATGGTGGAAGGAGAAGGCGGATGAAACTTGAAAGGGAATCAGTATCAATAATACAACCACTGTGTGTGTAGCGGCTGTTAGTGAAAGAAAAGAAACATGATCTTCTTGTTTTGCTAGGTTTAGTATTGAATTCAACTCTGAAATGCAAAACTAGCCTAATTTGCTAAAGCGGCTGCAGCCTTAAACCCCTAGCCTACAGAGCGCTCATAGCAGTACATGGCCACTCCGTGCTGCTGCTATTGCTAACTATGTTAATACCAGCGAAAGGGGTTTGTTTGTCCTCGGTCTAACCTTTTTTGTTGTGTTTGTATGTGTGGTCAGGGGGCATAAAGCAACCAAACTGTGCAATAAATTAATCAAAAGTGTGGCTGGTTAAGAATTGGTTTTGCTCAAGAGACTAACAGGGCATAGGGAGAAAAAAGGTTTTTATACTTTACAATTGAAATTAATCAATGTTAATATATGAGACTCATCCTTAGATGAAAGAAAATTCCAATTCAAATAGGTGAGTCAGATGACAATAGATATGGAATTATTTGTGAATCTATTGATTGATAGAGATGTTATCGTACTACTGATGATATGTAAACTGTCAGTTGGTCAGATGGAACTTGTATATGTGTTTCATATGCTAACAATGCAATTATGGTTATGAGATGAGCAAGACCACTGCTGGATTATGTGCCTGTACTTGTTTGGTGCCTGAGGATGTTAGGTTAGGCCTTTGTCAACTTCTTTGTGAGATTTTCTTGATGATTCTGCTTGGTTAAGAATGGGTTGGAAAAACATTGACATGAATAAGATATTGTTGATCTTAATAGAGTTCATGAAGAGTGTGATTTGATTTTAAAAATGGCAGAAGTTTCTATGGTATTCCAAATTACCAACCTAACTGAGTGTTTAATTTCCACTTGTTTCTTCCTAATGCATAAATTAGTAGGTAGTATATGCTTTTAAAGTAGTATGTGTTAATCTACACATAATGCATCTGGTGTTTCTTCCAGTTCTAAAATGAGGAAAGGAATTCTTGATCGACTGAGAAATGTCTTTCTCCTCTATGTTCCCTTTTTCCATGGATTTGGAACCCGCCCGAAACTACGAATGTCCCAAGGGCCCAAACCCCCAAGCCCAGGGAAATACTCCTGATGGCGAGAATGATAGTTATGTGCATAGTGGAGTCTCATTTGGTTATATGATCCACATAACTTTTCAGTTTTCGAACTTGGACTCTATCATTCTCTTTCAGTTAGCCAAGCATGATAGGTTCTTTGCTGGTTTATTTTATATATCAGGAATGAAATCTTCTAGAAATCTGATCAGCCTTGACTTTTTTCTGGGTTTGTTCGAATAAGCTAATCAATTTTTGTTTAGTTATTTTCATATTTGCTTTACAGTGGAAGTTAACCATTTTCGCTCTTGCTTTTAAACGATTTCTATAGCTTGTGCATGTTCATCACACCAAGCTAGTACCATTTGTATATCCACATGACCTTCATTTATCTTTTAGTGGA
Organism: Plantago elongata; assembly: GCA_036897095.1. NCBI lineage: Eukaryota > Viridiplantae > Streptophyta > Magnoliopsida > Lamiales > Plantaginaceae > Plantago > Plantago elongata. Next base: position 17,359 of record JAYMSP010003009.1, read on the forward strand.
ATCAAATTACCAGGGCCTTAGTGTAGCTTAAATCGCGTGTAAGAATCATTTGCTTAACTCTTGGATTTTCTTTAAACAATTTAGGAAGATTCACTTTTCCTATAGAGGTTTTTCTTCTAGTGTAAAGTCATCAGAATTGAATTCAACATAATTTTGAAATGACCTGATGTCCTGATTAAACATATAACCCAGAACTTTGTGGCGTTTTTTTTTACCTAAAAAATCAGAAACTTACTAATTAATAAGTGAAATTGCAAAGCTTATTACATGAAAGAACGTTTCAGATTATTAAACTGGGATTCTTAAAACTCCTCTGTTTCCCTATAGAGGTTAATAGCTGAAAGTAGATAGCATCACCATCAGTGATTGGCTAAGAAACCCTGAGATTGTCTTTCATACTTGAAATTAGCCTTTTTAGAGTCATCTGCAGACCAAATAAAGATCCCGTGAAGCTTCCCTTGTTGGCTTAAAGTGCTACATGCAGTTAAGAATCCATTTGCTGGTGTTAAACCACCAGTTCCATCTGTTGCAAAACTCGTCAATATCTTCCCTCCATGATAGTTATTGCTTTGTTCATCAAAATGCTTTAGAAACTGAGAAACACTCTTGTCATGGTAAGCATAGAATTGGAAATTCACATAGTCTATCAGGTGCCCATACTTCCTCCACAATGCTAGATAATGTGGTTGGACTGAATCATCATCGTAGGGTGCAATTGAAATAAAAGAAACTATTTCATTTTGTTTAAGGTAGTATGACAATTTTCCTATGCATTCCGCAAACATGTCCGGATCAGCATGAAAATGTTCATAATCTATGTCTATGCCATCCAAATTGTATTCACTCACTATATGTTTTATCGAGTTTATAGCATTTGAAACCCAGGAATGGACTGATTCGGGATCAAAGAAGACTTGGTGTTTGTTGTCACCTATCGTATCACCCGCAAGACTCATGGCTACTTTAACGTTCGAATGCTTGTCCTTGATTGAAGAAACCTGATAACACAGATTAAATTCAAGGTATGATTTGTAACTACTGGAGAATAGAAATGTGTTGCAATGTGTATTCCACACAATTTGAAAGTTTTAGGGCGAATTGTGGCTAGATTGTGCATGAGATTTTTATACCTCAAGGGACAAGGAGTACTCTGAGGGTTTCTAGCCACAATTTGCCAAATTAAAAAAAATAAATAAATCCGGTCTACCTGAGAACTGGAAGCTTTTCAACTTGTTGGATAATTGATCATTTCAAAATTCAAACTTTTTTTAAAACAAGTTCCTAGTCAATAATAGTGTCTATCTCAAAAAAAAGTCAATAATAGTGTCCTTTTCCTTCTCCCTCCATTCCATTCATAGTTTTTTTTTTTTTTTAAAGAGCAAAATTTAGTGACTATACTATCTGCAATATAATATACTCCTGCATCATATTTCACTGGGACGAAGGAGATACCTGAGCAGGGTTGAGATTTCCAGAATCCCAGTAGACACGGAAATCACCATTTGTTGGGCGTGGGGTTTCTTCACCCGTGTAATCAATGGCAAATGCAAGAATGAAGTGAAATGTTACGTCTGGATTGATGGGGACATCCGTGAATTTTACATTGTTACCTTCAGCTCCTATATATTCCCTGAAGAGCCTTTTTGGTGCTGAGTGGATTAGCGCAAGATTGATTAGTAGAAAGTGAAGAACAAGAAGAAACGTCTTGAGTTTTAATGGAATCATGTTTTGTGCACTGTGAATCTTTCTGAGTTGAGCTGGATATTATATGATCTGAATACATCATTTTCATCCGTATATCTTGTGCCGTTCAGTTTAGATGATTTCAACAATGCATTTCTAGGCTTTGGATTCTATTGAGTTCGCATTCATTTGTTAATGCTATCAACATTTTCTTGTTTGTAGAAAGGTTGAATTCGAAAACTGACCGACTTCTCTTCTTGTTGATGATCATTTCGTTTTCAGAGTTTTGTTCTTGGTTCATCTGTGTATTGCCGAATAAGCTCATTGTTAAGTATTTGAATCTGAGTTTGTTTTCTTGTTGAGAATCAAGACAAAGAAGTGTGATCGTGTGTGAGTGATATCACCAACTGCGTTGCAGTCTGGATAAGTTTCTGTCCTTAATATCAAAAGGACTTATTTGTCTGTGGTCCAGATTCAAGGAAAGAATTTGTATAAATGATTATATTGCCAAATCCACCCAGCTAAAACACGTAAAATTTACATTGTTAAGTTAACCCTGATTGATATTTCTACTACTTCAACAGATGGTTTAATGAGCTTTCCAGTCATAAACAAGAATCTACAAGACTAAAACGCGTTAAAACATTCATAATCATTGATCAATACACACTTACGTAGGTTTCCTCTTCCCTACTATGTCACACCTCCCATGATTTTAAATTTTGTATGAGGGTCATACCACGTGCATTATATGTTGCATTGTATAGATTCAAGCACAAAATGCACCACATAATGTCGTAAGGTAGAAAGGCCAATTACAATCACGAAAAGTCAAAAACTAGCACTTGTACAAAGAGTTGAGGGAGTACCCAAAAATTTAGATACTTTAATGGGATTGGAAACGCTATAGTACTTAAACGGGTTCCAAATTTAATAAGCGATCTCCCAAAGACTATTATAGATAAAGATTATATACTAAACTGGACAGCAGATCCTTGTGAACGATCAGTCTTCACCTGTCGTAGTCGCAGCGAACCCGAAACGTGAACCATGACAGCAAACAAGTCCATGACCCATTCAATGTGTCACAGTAGCATTACATGTTAACATGAAGATTTTATAGACGAATTGTTTGTTTGTAGTCCCTTCTGAGAAGTCTTAAAACTGGAACAGAATGGCACTGTAGAACAGCAATATAGAGGAGGATATAGTACAGAGTACAGAAGAAGCAGCAGCAACTGTTCTGATTTGCAAAGTGAAGAATCACACTATTATTTTTGCCCCATCTGATTTATTAATCTGGATTCATTAAAACACTTGATCCGACCACACGTATAGATGATGGATGTGTCTGTTGATGCAATGACAACGTTTTAATGTACCTGTTAGGAACTGAAAATTAGGACCATTTGATACAGTTACTACTCACTGTAGACAAACAAATACAAGTAGGAAACAAAAAGAAAAAGTCCATCTTTAAGTACTCCATTTTAATGCAAACAGTTTTTAGATTTAAGACTAAAAAAAGTGGAATCTTGGGGGAAATCAAGAACGCAACTGTATTGATCTCTAACAGTAATACTGTTACTGGAAAAACTTTTTTTGGTCGTAATTGATTAGGGAATTGAAGCTCCATGTATCTAGTGGATAAAAGGAAAGAATCTAATAACAGAGTTGAGTATAAGGGTGCACAATAAAATGGTCAAAATTGCATTAATAACTGAAGAGAACAGATTAACAGGAATAATGGATCTTGAATTTTTAAAAATTGAGCTTGTTTTGGTTCGGAGTGTTCAAAATCTAACTGATAGATGCCAAAATCGTAAACTAAACGAATCCTCATAGAGAATTGAACTCGTGACTTTTTTAGGTACGGGATGTTTAGCTTGTCACTCGGTCACAAACGATTCGGTCACAAACGATTTGAAGCAGTCAGTATAATATATCCAGCCCATGCAATGATAAATAATTAGTATGTTTCCGTTAATAACTAAACTAGCATACCGGCCCGCGCCGTCTGTAATTAATAAATCTGGTACCCGTAAGCTTTAATGCATGTTAAATTTTGTGTTAATGATGAACTCCCAAATGACATATAGAAAGACAAAATTATTGTACGTACAACTATCTACATTAACTAACAGGCGTAAACCAACTCGGCCCTAATATACATAGTTAATGGGATAAATTTTATTTTAAGTATATTAGCGAGAAACTATGTTGAACTTTTTCGAGTTTCAGTTTGATCCGTTTTAATAATAGTGGTTAAGTTCGTTTAGAGGTTCAATAATAACAGAGTATCTTTTATTTATTATACTAGTTCCAGGACGGACGCAGAAATATATGTCAGGGGTAGCTAATTTTTTTACTATAAATTTAATTTAAAAAATTCATTATTAATGACTAATGAAAATTACGTTTTCAAAACTCACATAGTAAAGAACAATGTTTAGACTATAATTTTTTAAATTATGTGCTCATAAACGGGAGGAATTAGATATAATATAGCTTTGTTTA
>JAYMSP010003010.1:0-21558 GCA_036897095.1 Plantago elongata
CGTTCTGGAGAATGAGCTTCAGAAAGGGTATCCGAAAGTTCAACTCTTTCACGAATAACAAACTCTTGTTATAGGTTTAGGCACTTAGAACTACTAGTTATTCTTCGAGCTTGATAGTCATAACAGTAAGCTTAGAGAATTATAGGATGAATTCTTGAGAGAATACTTGCTTGATATGAAAGTATGAGCGTAGTTTGTGTATGTATTTCTCAGCTTCTAAGTGGTGATATTTATAGATGAATTTGAGAGTGTTTGAATAGTATCCGTTAGACTTTCTCAGGATTCAATCCGTTGATATCTCAAAATAAGTACTCAATTCTTATTTCACATTATAAGAGAGGGTTTCTTGCTCCACATATCTTCTCTTCTCCAGCCATCACTACCCGCGACGACAAATTTTTGGGTAGGAGTGTTGTGTTTGCTCAACTGCGATCTGAGTTAGTAAAGCAGGATGCCCAGGTACATACAATATTCCTTCCGACCTCAAGTCAGTTACTAAGATCTTGTTGCATAGAGCCACTAGTATTTCCTTATCACATAAAGATCTAGGCATGGCTAGGGATGAAGACTACAATAATGCCAACAAGGCTCTGGAGAAAGCTTACTATGCTACTCAGAAAGTTGAAGCCATTTTCCGTCCATTAGAATAGATGAATCAAAAGGAGGCGCTACTCCTAAAAGAGAATCAATAGCTCAAAGCTGAAGTCCAGAAGCTAGTCCAGGTTCACAACAATTTACAAACCAACTTTGAGTCACTCTCACATTCTTATGCTATGTTGAGTCAGTCACTCATGAAGGTTCACAACAATTTACAAACCAACTTTGAGTCACTCTCACATTCTTATGCTATGTTGAGTCAGTCACTCATGACTATGGGGGAAGAGAATACTGTTGCCCAGAAAGGCAAAGGCAGGAAGAGAAAACAATTACCTCCTTCCACAAGTTAGGTTCAACAACAGGACAAACCTTCTGAAGAACTCCCGGTTTCTGAACCAAGAATTAGTACAAGGCTAAGAAGCATAATGACTAGGGGTTCCAAGGACCTTGTTATATCTGAAGAGAAAGCCAAATCTTCTGAACCAGGAGAGAAGAAAGAAGGAGAGTTTATTGGTCAGGATACGTGTAAGTCTCCAATAAGGAATTTTGATCAGGATGGTGATGAGACTGACACTGATGAGCATCCACTTCAGAAGAGAAGGAAAATGGGTAGCCTCCCTGAACCACCTCTGGCTGTAAAACCAATTACGCCAAGACTCTCTCTGGAAATACCAAGTCTATCCTAGGTGGATCTTCAAGCACTGCTCCCAGAAACACAAAACAACTAACACTGGATAAAAGATTGAATAGAAAGAGGCGTAGGGGCTTACAGTTTGGCAAGTTCAAGAGAAAGAACAAGAAGAAAGGCCAGTTGTTGTCCAGATTGAGTATGTCAAAACTGATGACAGCCAATCAGCCTACATATGCATACATCTCCAGAATGATTACTGGATTCTTGAGCTACAACATTTGCTATTGAACAAGAAGTTTTCAGAACCTATATACAATCATATAATGGCATGGAGAACTCAAAAGTCCATATTGTTAATCCAGCAAACACCAAGGCTTGGCTTAACTTTGAAGTTCTTAAAAGGAAAGAGGCTATGGAAAAGCCACTTGGTTTTATATGTCCTTATCCAAAGCCAGGTGATGTGCATAAAGCCAGAATGTTGGATGGTACTTTCAGCAAGAAGAACAAATTAGATGTTGAACCTTATGAGTCATTTTACATGACATAGGAAAAATATATGATATCTTTTACTTGGAAGAAATTTACAAGTATCACAAGTTATCTCTGTTGAAGTTTAACCATGCATAGGTACGGGGCAAGTACTACTAGGTCAAGCTCTTTGTACAGAAAAACAAAGACCATGTCAAAACTTATAAAGACCTTTGTGGATTAGCCAGAAAGATAGAACTCTCTCTCAGAAGGCTTCTCTATGAATATGTTGAAGACTGCAGGATGGTCGATAACCAGATATATTGACCCAGATAGAGTGCTAAAGAACTTGTGGTTTCAGAACCAAAGTTATTTTTGAAGACTTGAAGACTAGTAATTTAGAATGTCTACTTGGAGCTTGGACAGTCATGTTGTTCTAATTTACTTAGTAGTTTTTGTAATTCTGCTAGTTGTATTTCATTGTAATACTATTGTAAAAGTTATCTCTCATTCTGTAATTGTTTTGTCTGATGATCATACTTTCAAATACCTTTAATAGATGATAACTTGTCAACAAAGATCAATTATTGTGATTTGTTTGATGTTTAGTTTCTGCACTTAATTTATATGATTGAATATCATCTGAAATGATTAAGTAGTGGATTTCACTTCCATGTTTGTAATAGGACTTTGAAGATAATCATGGTTGACTGATAAAAAAGGTGAAATTTTGTTAGGTACTTATGTTATTTTTTATTAATCACCATATGACTTATCTTAGTACAAAAAGATGACTAGTACTCTTATTGACTGAACATTGTAAAAGAGGAAATCACTTAGTATAGTAGTCTAGTAAAACTTATATTAGGATTTCTAGGTCTCTGAATGTAATTTTATAATTAAAGAAGGCCATGAAGAAGGATCCTAGCAATGGATTTTAATCGAAGAATTGAAGACTGAAGATTGCACAAGTTTTTGAAGACTAAAGGGTTAAGTCTCCTCAGATAGATTATGATCAGAAAGCATATTGTATAGTGTATATATTGCACATAACAGGTCTCTGAACATATGACGTCATTGAGTACAGGAGCATGCTAGCTTTCAGAAAGCCTCATGTGTCCGTTGAGACTACAGGACAAAAAATAGTACGATGTATTAATTATACCGGCTGCAAAGTCGCTCAATGCATAGTCCTCTCTGAAAAATGAGAAAGGGACTTCTGAGTATTCATTTGGAGATAAACATTGAATTTTGAGTATGTCTAACGAATGCTATTCAAACGAATCTCATATTCATCTATCACCACTTAGAAGCTGGGAAATACACACACGAACTACGCTCTTATCTACTTACAAGCAAGTATTCTCTCAAGCATCTCACTACCATTCTCCAAGCTTACTGTTGAAATTGAAAAGCTCAAAGAATCACTAGTAGTTCTAAGTGTCATGAACCTATAAAAAGAGATTCTTATTCGTGAAAGAGTTGAACTTTATACCTATCTGAAGCTCATTCTCCAGATTGGATACCAATTACTTGGGTCAGTAAATGAGAGGCTACCATACATTGAATAAGTGTATCAAGTACTTCTATCTCTTCAAAGCTCTCTGAAAATATAACTGAAAAGTTATACGAGAAGCTTTCCTGACAATCAACTTATAACCAACATCATCAAGGCGTGGAGTACATGAAGTTCTTGATTTGAGAAATCAAGGAATAACTTCAAGGTTATCTTGATTACAGGAAGTACTTAGCTCGAGGAGATAGGGAACAACTCAGGAGGAACATTTTGTTGGAAACCATTTGTTTGTAGGGATCTTTGAATAGGATTATTGTAAGGAGAACTCAATTATCTGTTCTAGTGAATTCCAGATCTCAGTAAGGCCGCCGCGGTCTAGATGGAGGATTACGCCACCTCCATACACCAGTATAATTGTTGTGTCATTTACTTACTCGCACTTATCTTTTTATCATAGCACTCACACAATTTATTACTGCAAGACAAAAACTCATTTATATATCACTTAAGTCTTTCGCTCTCTGAATTTAAGCATCAGAAACCCACCAGTTTCTGAGAACTAGTGTTTATTGACAAAAGTTTGAAAACATTATCCACCCCCCCCCCACCCCCCTCGCCTTTTCCTTTACGGTTATCTGGACCAACAATAACACACACACACACACACATTATTGCTGCAAAATACAAAACTTGTTTATCTATCGTAAAGTCTTCCACTCTCTGATTCTATGTATCAGAAACCCTACAGTTTCTGAGAAATAGTGTTTATCGACAAAATTTGAAAAGAATATTCACCTCTCCCCCCTAGTCTTATCCTTTACCGTTATCTGGACCAACACTTTCTTCCTTGATTTTCTCAATCACTTTCTTCAGCATATTGCTCACCAACTTGTGACCTTCTTTGATGCATTGTTGAAGCATGTTTTGGTTGAACATTTGACTTTCATCTAGGTTGGACAACTTGTGGTACACTTTCAGACAAAAGAAGAGCTTGTATTTTTGTTGTGATGACATAGCTTCTTTCTCATTGCACCATTCACACCAACCATGAACTTGACACCCTCAGTAAAATATGCCCTCATCTGGTGCAGTCTTTTTAACTAATAGAACAGTTTGCTTTTGACAGTTTGGTGTACTACAAGCTAGACGACTAAAAACACACTTTGTTGGATCTTCATCCGCAACACTTATATTGAAAGCCATAACAAACTATGGAGGTATTTTAATATCAAAAAAATGGTAAAATTGGCATGATTTAGGGTAATTATAGCCCCAAAGTCAAATTTCAAACAACTAGTTTTCTAATATAAAATAGTAAAAAAAAAAAAAAACCAATTGTTGGTGAGTACTTCATAGATACATCTAATTACAGGCAAGTGCACACATGCATCGCACGTGACATCTTAAGTTAGGGTTGTTTGGTTCATTCTAAAATTTGATTTTCAATCAGGGATAAAAAAAAAAAAAAAAAAAAGGACTATCCTGTTTCAAAATTGTGAAAAATGAATTATGTGTCCTTTGTTGTGATTAAAATGCATCTAAGATTTAGGGGTTTTTTACAAATTCATACTAATCCACAACACTTCTTTGAATTTTCAACAACTTCATACATTTTTTTGTCAAATAGTACATATTTGTGTACTTAACATGTAAGAACAATTGAGATGACCCACATGTTTCTTTTCTTCATCTCACTAGCTCATTTATTTACTTCTTCATCTTTATCATTAAATTTTATTTTGTCCAATTTAAAACGTCCATAACTTAAAATAAAAAAATGATAAAAATAAATAAAAATTATCAACGACTATATTTTTTCGAGATATATAAATAGAGACAACTATTTACTATGTTTGAATTATTTTTTCGAGATCTATAAAAATCACAAAAAAAATTATTTGGACCTTAATAAATTATAAGACGAATTTTAAAAGTGCAATTTTATTATATTGGGTCAATAATTAAACTAGTAACATGATATGATAATCAGATAGGGTAACGGGGGTAGACATCAGACACAAATACTGGATAATGGGTACGGTTACCGGACATTGCTTACGGATACCAGCATCAAACACAGATACCGTGCATTGGATACGAGTGACGGGCATCGGGTACGAATACCGGGCAATGGGTATGGTTACCGGTATTGCTTACGGATACCGAACATCAAACACAGGTGATGAGTATCGTATACGGATATTGGGCATCGAACATCGAATTCGAATATCGGACTTCACATCGGACATATATACCGAAAAATGGTTACGGTTACCGGGCATTGCTTACGGATACCGGACATCAAACACGGGTACCGTGCATTGGACACGGAGAACGGGCATTGAACACGGATACCGGACATCGAACACGAGTATCAGTATCAAATTCGGATTTCGGGTATTTTGTAATATAAATGATTATTTTTACATATTCAAGATATTTATAAGAGTGTTTAAAAGTTAAAATTTGTAAAATTATTTTTTTAGAATTATTTTACAATTTATTAAGACTCGTAAAGTTGTTAGTGATTTTTATACATATCAAAATAATAATTCAAACATAGTTGAGAGTGATCTCTGTTTATAGATCTCGAAAATATAAAATTGTTAGTGATTTTTATTGATTTTTTATATTTTTATTTTTCAAGTTATAAACTTTTTAAAGTAGACAAAATTAAAATTTAGAAACAAGAAAAATGATGGATGGGAAGATGACATGTGGCAGTAAGTAGGAAAAGACTTGTAGTTGTTTATTGTACTTTAAAGTACAAATTTGTACATTCAACACAGAAATTATAGTAATTTGACGAAATAAATTTTAATTAAAGAAATTTAAAAGAAATAGGATGATAATGTACCAATTGATAGCTCTTCTGAGATTTAGCAGAGGTAAGACTACCCCCAGCGGGGGCGAGACGTGCGGCGTCGGTTCACGCGACGTGGCGTGCCATGCCATGGTGTGGCAGCAACCAACCGGGTGCTATCACGTGGATTTTCCTTTTCGTTTTTTTTTTTTTACTTTTTCATATTTTGTCCAATTTCAAACACGAATAACTCGAAAAATATAAATGTAAAAAATATATAAAAATTACCAACGGATTCGTCTCTTCGAGATCTACGAATAGAGACCACTCTCGATTATTTTTAGATTATTCTATCTCGAACTCATTTTCTCTCTCAATTAAGATTAAAATTGTAAAACAACCACTAATAATTCAATTTTATTAATATAATATACTAAATATTTTTTTTTAAAAAATTAATTTTAAACCTTAATAAATTATGAAACGACATTAAAAAGATACAATTTCATTAATATCAACATCTAAACACTTTTATAATATGAATAATATGTAATAAAAATAAAAATAAAATAAAAAATTTCATGACGTGGTCACAACGCGACGACGACGTCTCGTCGTGCCGTTACCATTGGAGATGGTCTAACTGAAACAAAGATGTACCCATGCGCAATTTAGAAAGGTACAAGGGGTTGTTTGGGAAAGCATTTAAATCGGTATATTGGCACGATGAAAAGTGATTTGGCCTAAAATACACTTCAAATACCTCGATTTCAATTCCATTCCAAATACAATTTTATCAAAATCTATCTAAATATACATTCAAATTCTATACCAATCAGCTCCATAATGAAAATTCACCCAAAAAAGGAAAGAGAAAAAAAGTTGTTCGGGTTCGATAAGATATTGGTTCCCGGTTCTGTTTGGTTGTAGCCCGTGCGATATGATGATTATGGGGCTGATTGGACAGACATTTAAATGCCCTCATTTGGCTCGATGAACAGTGATTTAGCCTAAAATACATTTTAAATACCCCATTCATTTCAAACACAATATCAACAAAAAAAAAATCCCCCTTCGAATGCCAATTCATCGCCCCATATATCATTTTAGTAGACTCACGAAAATCACGGCGCTTGTGGTTCTGCTAAACTCCATTTTCTCTCAACACTTTTACACGTTGCTGCATTTATTCAACAAAATCAACCAAAGAAATCCCTAAACCAAACAACAGATCTTAATCTCACTTATAATTCTCACTCAACAATGCACAAAACAAGTTCATCAATCTTCCCCTTAATCCTCCTCCTGATTTTGCTGATACCCACCACACTATGTTCACAAACAGACGATGACGATTCCGACGATCTAGACCAACTGATAGCACTAGATGAGCAACAAAGTTTGGATCTTGGAAAGAAATCCGATGAGGCAGATGTTATCAGCAGAGCTCAAAGAATGGTTCTTGAGCTTAATGCTGATAATACGAAAAGGGCTATTCTCGAAAATGAGTTCGTTTTCGTGTTGGGTTATGCACCTTGGTGTGGGAGAAGTGCTGAGCTTATGCCCAGATTTGCTCAGGCTGCCAACAATTTGTTGGGAGTTGACATTTTGATGGCCAAGATTGATGCCGACAGATTTTCCAACTCTGCTGACTTTCTTGGGATCAAAGGTTTTCCTACTCTGCTCTTCTTTCTTAATGGGACTTCTCACCCTTATACTGGTGGTTTTTCATCGTAAGTGCTTCTCTGTTCTATTTGTCTTTAAACTCATTCCGTTCCGGCTCTCACTAGTTATATTTGATAGTCCATCAATTCAGCAGTTCAGTTCAGATAATTGCAGTCGAATATAGAGCCTTAGTACTTGTTGTTGGAGCTGCTGCAATTTTGTGGCATTATGGGAATTTGTCGATTGAATTGTATTATATGCCAATCCTGTTTGTTGACTTGATGTTTTTTTGTTGAAATAGGGAAGAAATGGTGATATGGGTAAAGAAGAAAACAGGTTCGCCTGTTGTTAGGTTAACTTTTGTTAATGAAGCAAATGATTTCCTCAAGCAGCATGCAATGTTTGCAATTGGCTATTTTGATAAGTTTGAGGTTTGTGTAGTAATTAAATAAATAAATGTCTGGCAAATTATTAATATGCTAAGTGACGACAGTATACATGTTTTACTAATTCTCATAAAATAAAAGTCCCTTATATTTGAAGAGTCCGAAGAGCCCCTAATTTTTAACACATATAATCTAATTTTTATATAAACATTCAATATTTATCTAATTTTTCATGTGATATTTTTATGTTGTGCATTTTTATTGAACTGTCACTACATATTATCTAATTTTATAATTATATTGCCTAGTTTTATAAATGATCTTGTTTAGTTTTATTACTTGTATAAAAAATTTATTCGTTCTAATCTATATTGTCTATGTTTTTCATTATATTATCTAGTTTTTTACATTATATTATTGTCTAGTTTTTACTTGATCTGTTTTTAATGAATTCGGGTAAAAAAATCCACGAAAAACCATCAAGTCAAGTTGCCAAAAAAAGGTATAATTGTCTAGTTTTACCATTTGGAGCGGATTTTCAGACTCTCCAAAATATAAAGGGGTCTCTCACGGACTCTACATGTTTTTGGATTTTTATTCCAATATGGTGGTGATTCAGGGACCTGACTATGAGGAATTCATAAAAGCTGCAAAAGCCGACAATGAAATTCAATTTGTGGAAACTAGTTGCATAGAGATAGCCAAGGTTTTATTTCCTGACGTGAAGCCTACTAAATCTTTCTTTGGTCTTGTTAAAAACGAACCAGAGTACTACACAACAGTTGGTAAGTTCCTGATATTGACTTAATTCTGTTCAGCTTAGTTTATTTAATCAAACTTCTGCTCAGACAAGCATCTGGAAATATTTGGAGTTAATGTATATCCTGAAGAGGTAATGTCTTGTTGTTGCAGATGGAAGCTTGAGTGCAGACAGTATCTTAAATTTTTTGAACATCAACAAGTTCCCGTTGGTTACCATAATGACTGAGCTCAACTCTGCTAAAGTATATTCCAGCCCTTATAAACTGCAGGTAACACATCCAGTGAGTTATACTGTTCCTTATATTCTAATAAGGGTATTCATCAACAATGAAACACAGTTGGTAAGACGCCTCCCTCCAACCAATAGCCTGGGGTTCGAGACACTAATAGAATTCTACCTTCTTATGTTATAGAGATATTGTAGTCTCTTATACTAACAATAATGCAACTAAAACTAACTTTTCACATATTCAATCCTTCTATACTTTCCACTATGGGTTTGTACTTTTATGTATTACTATATCATACTTGCATTAATATTCTGGTAAATTCAACCAGGTTTATGTCTTTGCTAAGGCTGATGATTTGGAGAAGCTTGTCGAGCCTTTACGTGAAGTTGCCATGCAATTTAAATCAAAGGTTTATCTTTATCAAGTTTATACACATAGATCTAAACGTGGCTTCATGTGTTGATTAACATCTTCCTATTATTGCAGCTAATGTTTGTAGATGTAGATATACAAGAGGATAACCTTGCAAAGCCATTCCTGACGCTGTTTGGTCTGGAAGAGTCTCAAGAAACTGCAGTAAGATCAGAATAATTCGTGAGTTGTCTGCAGTTTGGCTGCTTCTGTAACCTTGATGTGATCTTACTCCTATTATTGTTGTTGTTACAGGTCGCTGCTTTCGACTACAGTTTCAATTCAAAGTATTTATTGGATTCTGATCCCACAATAAGTAATATTGAGGTGATAATTTTTTTTATTTTTATTTTATGTAAAAGAATCCCTAGAATTAAGGATTAGTTGTCATCTTGGTCCCTGCATCGTCTAGTATGTCTAGACAGAGTCTAGCCGAGAGTGAGAGGCCATGGATAAATCAAGATTCAAGACCTGTAGTGAGGGAATACTTACGAATTATGCCAAGCATAATTGTAAGTGTTGTTCCTTAGTGCCAACCAAAACCAAAAAGCTAGAGGGACTATATATTACTGGGGTGGCATAAAAGCCAAGTAGCAGACTAGCTGTAGCAGTGCAAGGCAGCAAAAAAAGAAACATTGCCTTAATCCAGAAATGTTACAAAACAAAGAACTGCCTTAGAGGGAATATAATACAAGTTAAGCCTCCTTAAGATTCTTGTCTTCCTGGTGCAAAGGAGCTCTTTCTCATAACCCCAAAAGATTGCAGTAACTTTTGCAAGAATTGTGCTAAGTCCATGCGCAATAGAACATCCCGAGCCCAAGAAAAGGTAATTGAACTTGGGCTGACGGGAGAGCTCCAAAGTGATAATCCAATGCAATCTGATCTTTATAAGAGCAGACCTACAAAAAGTATCACAACAAAGTCCTTTGAGATAAATGTAGCCAGTGATAGTTTCTTATGGGGTGAAGCAAGACATAGAGTTTGCATCTAGCCACACGTTGTTCATGATAAAAGTGTCCTAAAGAGTGTTGCCAAAGAAACACCCTCTCTCCACAGGTAACAGTGGAACATCACGTCTCCCATTAGAAATGACCTAGCTTGATCTATGAAAGAGGACATCTTAGGTATCCTGATAGATAGCAGGCAATCAACGTAAAAAGTAGTCGGCCAGGTGTAACTATATACAATCATAAAGGGATAGAGGGAAAAGGGAGCGTAGAACATCACTAAAATGTGTAGACCATGTGATAATTTAGTTGTCCAAGCTTCATAAAGAATGATATGTTTTCTCTGGCTATCTCACCCTGAAATCGGCATTGCAGGATTTCTGCAAGAGACTGGTAGAAGGAACACTGCCCCCATACTACAAGTCACAAGCCATCCCAGATAACGTGAGTTTTCTCATGCAATTTGTCTGTGAAATAGTAATTCACAATTTACTCTTACTGCAGTGGAATCAGTCTGACAATTTTAAGTCGTTATCCAGAGTAATCTTTCTTGGTAAACAAATTCAATTTGTGGTTCTAACCTCCTGTTTCAGCATGATTTATTTTCGAGCAGTTACTTGCAAGAATATTGTTTGCCTTTGAAATTTGTTTCCTTGTGCTAGTCGTGGTTGTGCCGACAATATAATTTGTTACACTTCTCTCGGCTAAACATTGAAGAATCTGTTGCTGAAGTCACAACAATTTGTCATATCCTTAAGTCCTCCTTGTAGTGAGGGCTAGCCCATGTCTATACATGTATATTTATCTCGTTTTTCTCTGAATGGGAGAACACATGAAATCCTATAAGTTTTTGTCTTAGTACATGCTTTTCCCTTGGTATATTTTCTTTAAAGAATGTTTTTAATTTCTTTTTCCCAGTATGAGAAAACATTTGACATTTCATATTGCAGAAAAATGAGAGCATCATGACTGTTGTGGGAAAGACATTTGATGATGTGATTCTGGGAAGTCCGACCAACATTCTTTTGGAGGTGTTTGGAAACTTTCTCTATAATCCTGTTTAAGAGTTTCCGCATGCCAATATGTCAACCTGAAAAAGGAAAGAAAAATAAAAGGGGAAATTTCTAATCCAGAGTATTCCATTTGCGTACTAAAATACTAAATGGAGTCTTTTTTGCTGTTCTTAGGTCCATACACCTTGGTGCATTACCTGTGAAACCACAAGCAAGCAAATGGAGAAGTTGGCCAAGCATTTCAAGGGGTTGGATAACCTGGTTTTTGCAAGAATAGATGCTTCAGTAAACGAACACCCAAAGTTGCAGGTTAGATATCTATTACTTGTTCTTTTCTTCGTTTACATTTTGAGAGACTTATAATGATGTTTAATTTTGTAACCTGGCAGACATATTTTTCTGTTGTTTCCGTGACAAAAGTTATACTTTTCTGTTTCGAATATCAATTTAGGTGACCTAGGTTGTAGATGATGTGTTGTGGCTGCTAAGTTGGAAAAGAGTTTAGTATTGACCAAATTCACATTTACAACATCTCGGGAAGTCCTGCTGATGCATTATGAACTTTTTGCAGGTTGAAGAGTATCCATCACTTCTATTTTATCCTGTGCAGGACAAGTCAACACCGGTACTTTATCTCTGACAAAATGAACTGTTTTTGCCATTAATTCACACAATTTTCTTGTTGACACTTCTTGTTTGCAGATCAAGCTTCCAACAAAATCCAACTTGAAGGAGTTGGCAATGCTGATCAACAAGAATTTGAAAACCCAGGAACTATTGACCAAAGACGAGCTTTAGTCAGCATTCTTGGCTTGAAGCTGAAAAATACCTCTGATGTTTCCTGCAAGAATTAGCAATCATAGTAACAGCAAAGTAAAGTAGATACATAGATTTATAGAGCTGGGATACATAATTCGGCAGGCTTGTTAAACTGCTGTGTGTGAGCAACAACTTAACCAAAGGGTACAATTAGTGGTCACTTGGAGAATGTAATTTCGCTTTGAGAAACCATTTTTGCAAATGAACCTTGTCCTGTCTTGTAAGCTGTAACAGTTCTAATGTAGTATTGGTTTGTGGAAGTAAACCGTCTCTCAAGGTGAGGTTACTGAACTCCCAACCATTTCTCGTGTTGGTCACTTTCTATGCTCATTGCTGGCCTTGGTGTTTAGGGATTATACGGAACTCCCAACCGTCATTGTGTTGCACGCACAGAATTTAGGGTTCTAAAAGCTATGCAATTGACGTTGGGAAGAGATATTGGAGCATTCTTTGAAATCATCTAAAAGGGAAGATTTTCTAATATATAGAAAATTTTGATTTCTAAAAAGAAAATTGATTAGAAACACTACAAACCGGTTTATAAGCTTTTATATAGATACTTAAATAAGAACATATTCTCACACAAAATTTACAAAATCCAACAAATCTTTCCCTCTCTACAAAAATCCTAAAGAGAGAAACATCAAACCCCTCGCTCTCTTTCTCCCTTCCTCCCCCCACCTCTGCCGTCGGAGACCGGAACCACTGCCGTCCTCTCCCTCGCCGGAACCGCCATCGAATCTATTTTTGCCGGAAATTATGGTGCTCCAACACGACTTCACCTGAAAATCTCTCTCGATTTCGTCAGATTTTCACCGAATTTTCAGATCTAGTTGCTAAAATGTTCAAATGAACAAATTCACCTCGTTGTTTCAATTAAACTCTCGTTTAGAAGTGAATTTTACATTTATTTTTCATTTTTCGCTGATTTTACGATTTGAAATTTTCAGATCATATTTTAGATCTGAAATCTGATTTCAGATCTGAAATCCGTACAGTTAAAACTGATTTTCGCAATTTGGTGTTTTGTTATGGTTTTAAAAATTGGTCATATAGTTTTAAGCATCATTGTTATGATTTTAGCTTGTGTTGAATATTTATATATGTTACTGCTTTAGCGTAAAATGATATAGTTTCAAAACGTATCATTGCAGGTTTAAGTAGTACAATTGGTGTTTTTAGTCTCTAATAAAATATTCATAATTCGATTTTTTGCAAACGTTATTTTATAATTTTAAGAAGTACAGTTTTAGTTTTAAGATGCACTATTGTGGTTTAAGCATTATTATTTTTATTTTTTTTAACTTGTGTTGCATGTTTTGCACTTTGTTATAGTTTTAAAAGGTGGTTTTGTGGTTTTAAGATACATTGTTATGGTTATTGTTGATATGAGAATATGTCCAATCCGTTATTTGTATATCTCACGATTGGATCATAAGACATCACGGTGTTACATGGTCAAGGTCTCAAAGGTCCGACCATGAGGTCCCGAGTTGAAGGCCATTCGAGGTCGAACCAGACCAAAACATATAAGAATACCATGATAATATCCGGACCAAAGTGCTATATCTGAAAGGAAGCAGATCCGGACTACCAAGTAAAGCAGATCATAGCACGTTAGCAGGAGAGGGCTTAACTAGTTCTAGATAAGATGATCCGGAACATTCCCCTCAGATGCAACTCTAGGCGGGAAGACAAGAATGCCCTCAAAAGTCCTACAAAATGACAAATCTAACCTTGAGGTCCAAATGGTGATCCGTGGTTTTAATTAAGCCTTGATAGTGCACACTTCCCAAGGTAAATCAACAAGCTCACTTAATCTTCTCATTTTACCATATGCTACCTTCATTTTTACAGAGTTGATTCATAATGACTCTTGAGTAAAGTCTCATAACCGGCTTGGTCCTAGGAAAGCCGGATCTAACGGTTTTAACCCCTACCCCCCCTCCCCAGCCCGCATCAAAGGGTTTTACCCCCCCCCCCCGCCCCCACTCCAGTAACTTGTGCAAGACTATCTACGGAACAATCAGAGCTCAAAGTAGAAGTGAACCTTCGCATTGGATCCTAACCTATTGGACTTAGTTATCTTCTCTAGCCTTTTTGTCATACCCGAAGGTTGGGGCTTTTACCTCAACATAATTGGCGTCGTCTGTGGGAATCCGAACAAAAAGTCAACTCTTTGTTCCCTTCCTAAGACCTAGAAGATCAGCTCGGATTGCTTCACCTCCGACTAGAACTCCTATAAGACGTCCCCGAGGTAGACCTCCCACTCGAAAAACTAGGGTAGCTCGGAGAACCACTCAAGTTGAGAGGATCCGGCCTAGTGATGGGCATACTGCTACTGCTTCTTCAGAAGAGGCTCCTCCGCATATCACCACAAGAGACCAAGCTCCTCCATCCCAGCAATCTCCTCCGTTAGGAGCGCACGGACCACCAGTAGGGAGGAACTTTACTCTGCCGAGTGGAACTGTCATATCTCCCTATGAGTTAGGAATGAACGATAACCAGTTCGGGTTGTTACTGAATGTCATCCAGGGATGTCTAGGTTCGAACAATGTCCAGCCAACGCCTCCTCAGCCTGCTCCCGAGCCAGCTGAGCCAGCGCAATTGAGGTTCAAGAGGAGACCAGTGAGGGAAAGGATTGGAGAGGTCTTTCATGATAATGACATCCGTCATGTGATCAATCAGAGAACAAACTCTCGTGGCCAGCAAGAAAGGAGTCCCGTAAGGCAAGAGCTGAACCAGCCATGGCAGACTGGATAACCTCAAATTCAAGGAGAGCTGATGATAATGTAGGAGAGAGTGTTGTGGAGACCTAAGCAGAACAAGTGCCTAGAACTGTAGTGGATCCGAGGACAGGAGAAAAGTTAACATCCGAACAGATCTTTATCCAACAGAAGGCATTGGAAACCAAGATGACCAAGCTCATCAAGATGGTGAATGCGTATGAAAAGGTAACATCCAAAGTCCCAAAGCCCCTGAGGGCTGCAATCCGATGGGAGAAGAAGCCTCCAGAGTGTACCATTCCGAATCTTGAGCATTATTACGGAGATAGTTGTCGTGCAGCCCATCTTACTCTTTACGAATCCAAGATGGATACCAACGGGTTGAATGATAACCTTAAGACACTCAATTTCTCCACCACTCTCTTCGGAGAGGCTATGGACTAGCTTGCCTTTCGGATCTGTCAAATCTGTTGAAGATGTATCCGCACTCTTTTTGAAGAGATTCCCAAAGTCTAAGAGAAGGAAAACATTAGTGGAACACTTGACTGGAATCATTCAATCCAAGAATGAAGATCTTTGGACCTTCTTGGATAGGTTCAATTCGGAGGTTCGACAAGTAGAGGCACATAACATTAAGGAACGGGTGCGTCACCTTTATGCCAACACCAGCAATCATGAACTCCGGACGAAACTCTTTGAGGAGGAGATTTTGAATGAGGAAGCAACTAGAGGACATTTGTGATCATGTCTTGTATGGGGTGGAGTTCCGGAGAAACGTCCCCATTAGAGTCGGACAGAAGAAAGCTATGGAGCCTATCCAGCAAGAGGCGCCTAAAGCCTGAAAATCCGACTCAATGAAGGATACTCGGGGAAAGCATGAGCCCCGAAGAGAGCGTACTCCTCCTAGGAGATATGCCGAGTACACTCGCTTGAATCGCCCGAGAGATTAAATCTTGTCGATAATGATAGAAAGGAACCTTGATATCCAGTGGCCTAGACCCTTCTTTAACAATAGAAAGGGTAAGGAAGCAAAGGACTATTGTGCTTTTCACAAACAGACTGGGCATCCGACCGAGAAATGCATCCAACTCAAAACTGAAATTGAGACATTGATCCAGAGTGGGCAATTGAAGGATCCGTACTTCAAAGGAGAAGAGAGCCTACCCGGAAGGGATGATAGGAGTCTGAGACCCAAATCCATGCCACTCCCACCTCCTCATAAGAACACTCCACCTCCGGAAGCATGAAGATACGATGACTATCCGGAAGACAAGGACTATGAGAATTTGCCCTATAGTGGAGTCATTAACGCTATAGCTGGAGGGCCGAGTGGAGGAGATAGCCGAATGCTAGGGAGAGAACTGTCCAAGTCGATTCATAATCACTCTCGAGTAAAGTTTCATAACCGGCTTGATCCTAGGCAAGCCGGATCTAAAGGTTCTAACCCCCACTCTAGCAACTTGTGCAAGACTATCTACGGAACAATAGGAGCACGAAGTAGAAGTGAACCTTTGCATTGGATCCTAACCTATTGGATTTAGTTATCTTCTCTAGGTTTTTTGTTATACCCGAGGGTTGGGACTTTTACCTCAACATTTATAAGCATTAATGTTACAATTTTTATGTTGAATAGATGTATGTTATTAGTTTTAGCTCATATGTTATAGTTATACGACATATTGTTGTAGTTTTAATCATTAATATTAGTGTTTTAGCTTCAACGAAATATTAATGATTTGATTTTTTTAGTTTTAAGAGATGTGGTTATGATTTTATCTATTAATGTTATTGTTTACAACTTGTCTTACATGTTCCTACTTTGTTATAGATTTATAATGCACTGTTAACATGTGTTGCACATTTCCTCTTTGTTTTAAGCACCAATGTGATATCTTTAATGAGATTTGTTATGGTTTTAATCCAATTAGTAAATATTTTATGCAGGTTTGATGATAACATCAAGTTGGATGATAGGTCTCTCAAAGTTGCCACTTCAGCATTGAAGCACCAAATCAAGCAACAAAAGATAGGAAGTTGAAGTTCATCGAATAAACATTTGTTATAGATTTTGTTTCTACGAGAATAGATGTTTTAAAATATTTCGATGACTGAGTAGCTTATTTAAGCTTGTTTATTGTTGTTTTACTGGTTTTTTTACAACTTTTAGATCTGTTTAATGGTATTAGTCTGTCACTAAAAATTATAATACATCGTCATTAAAAAAAAATCATATAGGTCCTTAAAAACCATCACACAATTTGTTTAAACGTTCACAAAAGAATTTGAAATTATAATTAAAACATACATTATCGACGCATTAAAACCATCATATTATCTTTTAAAAAATTAACAAAATACATTAAAGCGATGACTGAAACTTTTAATACAAACAACTTAAAATTATAACATAATGAAAAAAGTATCTCTGTGGTTTTTTAAGAAACTCAACTGGTCAGACCGCTAAAACTTAAAAACAAAAAAAAAAACCTTAATATTTCTATATATTTAGAAAATTTTACCTCTTTCAATACTTTATCCAAGTATAACCGTACCACAAATAGAGTAATGTCATAGACATGAGTCATGACTGCAAACAAGAATGGATACTGACATAAAATGAAGCAACTTCAATATGTGATATTGGGGCATTTTTTACAGACTGTTCAATGGAAAGCAAGAAAGGTAATATGTTCCTAAAAGCTTGTTAACCACAAAACCTACACATGTTCTAAGAAACTATGCTTTATAATCACATATGTCGTAAAACCACATGGACTCATCCCCGTCAACTTTTCCAATTATTTTTGATATGCCAACCCCACCTGAAAAAAAGGTTCAAAATTTATATCTGGAATTGCTGGAAGCTGAGAATGCATCATTTATATCTCTGCCATTGAGTTCGTAGAACATGACTAGTGCAGTTTAGCATAACATGGACAGATCTCCCTAAATGAGGATATATCCAAGACCTTTAAATGATAAGCAAAAAAATGCACTAATAAGTGAAAACATTGAAAAGCAAAGTGTCCATGCTTGCCTAGAGAAATCGCGCTCACGAGAATTATGAAGGCCAAAATGAAGATGATCAGTGATGCTCTCTTGAGTAGACTAATCATCTTTCTTACCACATGCTGTCCTACAAGTGCAGCAACAGTAGCCACCATGATAAAGTACAGAGCTGCATCAATCACCAGAAATTCCAACAATTTTATGTCCAAGTTGAAGAGATGAAGATTATACACTAACCACAAGCTGTATAATTTCCCAACTATCGGTTGATACCTGTCTGAAGTCTATGACTAGAATGCAAAAACATGCCATAATAACATACCATATGTTGGAGGAAAGCGTTTCAGAAGATAATACTGAATCATGGACATGGACGACGAAAATAACATAACCAGTGTAGCTGTTGCACTTGAGACCTGTGTTACATTACAAGCATCCAAACCCGTTCTGATAAGCATACTTTTTTTGACATGACAACAAAATTTTTCATAGTTTGATATCTCAGCTTCATTATACCTGGGGTGGAATTCCAAGTTCTAGTAACAACGGACCGAGGATGAATCCTCCACCGAGGCCCAGCAGCCCACCTACTATACCGGCCAAAATTCCACAGCAGCAGCAAAAAAATAATTGGTGCACTTTCCACGTAATTCCTTCCCCTCCCTTTGATTCAATCACTCTCCACCCCTTGTACAAGCATATGGCTTGATATCCAGATGCTCCCACAGCAACAGGTATCTGAAGATGGATACATGTACACGAAGTGCTCAGAAAATAATGAGTACATAAACTATCTTTAAGCATATTCAATCCTACACCTAATAGATACTCTTTATAAATCAAAATCTAGCCAGTAAGGTACCTGTAGCAAAGTCACTGTCCAATATGCTGCTGAACAAGTAGTTGTATAATCCTGGAGAAAGAACAACAAAACTTCAAACCATAGCTTGTTCAGTATCCTACCAAAAGCTTATATACGGGAATTTGAAATAAACCTTTGCCACATGGAGTATGAGAATGATAGCCCAGACTGAAGTAAGAATGCTGAGCTCCTTCCAGTAGACGTTATCCCGAATAGAGACTTGTGATTCCTTGTACTCATTTACATGCATTCTTGTTTCATTAGTTGAGCCTCCAGGTAGAAGTTTGTATTGTTCGCTCCTATCTGCTTTTCAAGTCATAAAATAGAACTAGTTTAGGAAAAAATATTGATCACAACAGTTTTGAATATTTAAAATCATAAGATACCCACTTTCAGAAGCCGAGCGTCTAGCTACCTCCTATAACGAAGAAGAGTTGTCATTAGAGGCGTACTTTTGAATTGCAGTGCTTAACTAGTAATACTGACATACCTTCTTCATTATGGTTTCTTTCTTCCAGGTCTCAACTCCTTTGAAGAATGCCTTTGTAGAAGTTCCTACGGAATCATAAAACCGTGAACAACAATGGTAGTCCTACAAATAAGGATTGCAACCTCTAAAAAAAATAAAAAAATTGAATTAGCAATTGCAATATGTACATAAGAAATTGGTTACCTATGAAAAGAATTATGAGCAAAACTGTAACCATCCACTCTGCAAATATCAAATTGAAGAAAACTCCTATACTGATCCCAAGCACAAGCATTGGTTGGAATAGAAGAGCTAGATCATAATCAATTATCGGAAGGTCAAGGGAGGGATGGCGTAGTCTCAGATTGTAATAAACTGTAGCACCTGCTGCACCAGTTATCATACCTAACCACACAACAATTAATTTGTCACAAAGCGCAAAATCTATGAAGCTGCCATCATAATGCTCAGTTTTGAAGCTTGATGTAGATCTACAAAATACATGCTTTAAGACTACCGGTGTCCTAAAGAGGCTCTGCTCATGGAGACAGCTGGCCAGTTCATACATTAAGCCCTTTTTCACTCAAGCCATGTGAGATGTGATATACTTTAAGATGTCCCGTGCTTAAGCTAAAAAGGTCGAACATAACATGTGAACTTTAACACGTCCGTGATTAAGCTAATAGGTTGCTTGAAGATGTATGATCTAAGTGCATAAGATAGAATCATACATTTTGATATTGCAGTTGATGATTTGGGATCGAACCCTATGATCAAAATGAGCATGGGAACGAAAATTCCACCGCCACCAACACCACCCACACTTCCAAGAGCAGCACCAAAGAATCCAATCACAGTCCCAATAACAATTCTCCACCCGAATTCCATATCCTGCAAGCCAGAATGTCAACAGAAGCAGTAGGGAATCTAGAAACAAATTTTAGGTGGGTCGAAGTAATACATATGAATTCGTAATTAATATGGTGGGTCGACGTATAGTATGTTTTCGGAACTTTTTACATAAAATGTAAGAAAATGCTTTAAATTAGGAAAACAGGCAAAAACCAGGGGGCTTGAACATGTATCACTAGAGACAGATTAAGGAACTTTTCCACTCAACTACAACACCTAACTTACTGGTTATGGTAACTATGTATATTAACTTTTCAGTATGCATATATTATATCTTACATATTGCACTACTACTTCAGATTTAAGAGGCGAATGTAAGTCGAGCCGGGTTGAGTGACCCCGTCGTCCAGGCACCATTGAAAAGTACAGTTGTGGTAAATCCAATGCTTAAACTGAAAAACTAATAACTCAATAAAATGCAAGTTGGGCCAAGAAACTCACAGGCCAAACATGTTGGAAATTGAGAGATTGATCAGTTTCTACAATTTTGAGTCTGCTTCTTGAAGTGAGTTGCTCCTCCTCTTGTGCTGAAACAAACCCACATGCTGCTGCTGCTGCTAAGATGAGCAAAATCACAACTTTCTTCTTATTCCAAACCATTGTACATCCAATCCCAGCCATGAACTGAAAATCTTCACAAACTGCAAATGAATAACAATAACCAATGATAAAAACCAAATCTTGAAATTTAGAACAAAGATTTCCTCGATTAAGTCAACAACTTCACTTTGGACAGACCGATGTGATGATGATGGTTGAATGATAAAGCAAGATTACCAAGTCTTATTTCATTATAATAAACAAAAATGCAACACAATTTTAGTGAAAGTAATTTAATCAATCTGACGACGCCATTAATGCACCAACTTCTAATCGAGCAACTGCACTGCACTGTCCTAACAAATGTTTGCTCCGTACCCATTACAATTCCCCCCTCATGACTATAAATCCAACCTAGTAAAAACGTATTACCAACTATCATTCATTTTATTTCTTGCATTCTATGTTTGAACGTTTCAATTTTATAATTATATTCTTTAAACAAGAATATATTTCTATTTATAATTTGATTTTCTATTTTGTTATTATTATGGGCGAATTACATCTACAACCCTGTTAGATTTAAAAGTTGCAGATAGCTACCACCCAAATCAACAATTACATCTAAGTCCTAATCGATAAAAATCAATTACATCAGGTCCACGAATTTGAATTTCAGCCCGAAAAAGTCATTTCTATCCCTGTTTGAATTTCAGATTTTGCATTTGGCCAAACAGCCTTAAATTCACGTGAAAATCACATGAGGACCTAGATATAATTGATTTGGTTTAT
>JAYMSP010003011.1:0-21551 GCA_036897095.1 Plantago elongata
CCCCCCCCCCCGCGGGGTGGGGGGGGGGGGGGGGGGGGTGTTATTGTATAAATATTTTGTATATAATTAGAGTTAGTTTCCTAATAGTATTCTACATATTAGATTGTATCTTGTATAAATAGCACATTGATGTTCAATAATACACAAGGGAATTATATTCTTACACTACCAAACGGCTGCTTCTGTCACCACTTCTCGCAGCAGCACTCTTCTCCCTATGCATGTCCAGAATCTTCTTCCTCTGTCCAACGAAGCGCCTAACACCAAGTCCGTGGGAGAGCCCAAGTTCTCCTCAAACACCACGTCACCACTTAGATTCCTATGGTACCAAAGTCCCCAAATAAATGTCTCCACCAGCTCCCATTTACTCCACTAAGTCCATGCGCAGCTTTCTTACCCATTCTTCCACTTATCAATAGGTAAGCCCCGGTGAATCAGATTATTCATTTTCAAGACACGTATATTTGTGATTGAATTGAAAACTGTATTATGTAAATAAATAAGCATCATATGATAAATTAACATACGTAGTGAGTTGCATTAATTACTATTATATATATAATTAAGTACAAATCTTAAAGAATATTTTTATATTGTTGAAACTTGAACCCGACCTTGAAGAGTTCAAACGTCTTACGAACTGAACTGCGCTTTGTTGTCATCCTAAAGAATGCATGACAGAAGTTGATGATTACAACTCAATTAACAGTAACGAAGGTAATTGTATTTACAGATTACAAAAGATGGATTTTCATGTAGACTTGTTATCTTCATCATGAATTCTTGATCCTGCATCCTACATAGGATGTGATCCAGGCGGCGGCCTTGGCCTTGGAGGTGCGGGTCTTGGGGTCCTCCCAACATCATGCGATGCCATATACTTATCATCGCATACAACAACCGAGCTATCTGTTACATACACGAGCCACTTACACAAGATTTTATGCGGTTGAAGAATGCGATTCGGCATCTGAATTGTAACGAAACTTAGAAGATGTAAAGTTGTTGATTCAACATTTAAATGATCTGAAGGGAAAGTTCTTGCTTGGGAGAATCCAGCAAAAGTTAGGAGGGTGAGAAAGATGATTGATTTTAAGCAAGGCTTCATTATATTGTATTTTTGGTTGGAGCTATATTAGCAAAGCTAGCTAGTTGGAGTTTTGATGAGTGAAATAATTTAGTGATGATCTGCTTAATTTATAGAGGCAGCTCATGATTATTGTTCAACGTTTGAAATTATTGACCAATTGACCAAGTCATTTTCAGCTTTGTTGATTAATTAATTTCAGGTTTTGCATGCTGGGTTTAGTTTAGTCAACAGCAGTGGGGGCGGATCTATACTATAATGTTAAAAGTTCTCACTTCCCTTCCTCAGTTACATACCTGCACCCACTCTCCCAAACAACTTTATAATTAGAATTAGTAGTTTAAAGGGTTTTATGGAAAATGTTAAAATAATAATAATATTAAAAATATAAAAATATTGTAATTTTAATGGTGAAATACATAATATTTGAGTGTAAAATATTGAGATTGTTTAGATTTTATTTTATTTAAACGGACATCTATATATTATTTAAATTTTATGGGTATTCTCGACCCACAAGCATCCTCAAGGCCAACTTTTATTGTACGAGACTTGGCATTTGATGGGTATTCATGATATTTGATGGGTTTACACACCTGCAGTTTGAGTTTTTTGGGTACGGAACTTGGTAGGTAGATTGGCACGGTTCGACAGCCAGGTTGATAACAACTGGCCAGCTTTTTGGGAACATTAGGAATGATGTAGTCATACACACGGTTTCTTTTGTCAAAATTCCTCCCATTGTTCCGGTATATTTTATATATGGGCTTATTGTAGCAAAACGGTTAGTTAGATGGATTTTGGTGGAATGTAATTATTCTGCGACTGTTGGTGTTTGCGGGTTCACTCAAACCGTCATGATTTCTATATATATAAAATCTGAGAGCCTCGGCTCTCTTCTTTAAAAAAAAAAAAAAGCCAACTTTTATTGTGGAATTAGCACCAATAAAAATTTTATTCCAAACCTTCTATATGTATTGGGTTAAATTTGGTGCAGCATTGAATTTCTATTTCTTCTTCATTACTTTATTACGCTTATTTTTGCTATTATATTACATAGACAAAGTTTTAATAAATCTAATTTAACTTTAACTACAAATATTCAAAAAATATTTTGAACATATATTTGAATATGTCTTGATAAGACAAATCCATAGATACCAATCTTGAATATTATTATTAATTAAATAGATCATTTTAAAATTAAACTAAAATGTAAATTTATTAAATTAGATAAAATAAAATAATAAAATTTTAAAAATAGAGAATTTATTAAATTAATTCAATCATACATGAAAGTTTATGGAATTAGTTTTATTTTCAACAAGTAATGTATATATTTGATTGTTCATTTTTTATATGTCGGCATTATATAAAGTATTTATGTAATATCATATAATTTTATCGGCAAAAAAATTAAAAACATTTTGAAATATATTTGAATTATTCGTAATAAGATAAATTCATAGACAACATTCTATAATATTATTACAAATAAAATAAAATAAAATAATAAAATTTTATAAAATGAGCATTTATTAAATACTTGAAATGATACATCGCTCTCAGCGCGGTGCCCTTTAAATTTTATGAATAAATTATAAATTAATTATTATACTACATGTTTAACTCCATTTGATGTGGCATAACTAAACTCTATTCATT
This sequence comes from Plantago elongata, assembly GCA_036897095.1. Taxonomy (NCBI): domain Eukaryota; kingdom Viridiplantae; phylum Streptophyta; class Magnoliopsida; order Lamiales; family Plantaginaceae; genus Plantago; species Plantago elongata. The sequence goes on from JAYMSP010003011.1 coordinate 2,753, forward strand.
AGTTATGTTTAAATTTAGATTTTGAGATTGATACTTGCCAAATGTAGAGCCCTGAAATAGTGCTAGAGAAATTCGATTGAAACAAATAAAAATAAATAAAACATGAAAATGTTAGACAATATGTTTAGTAACGATATTCCAAATACATTAAAGAATAGCAAATTAGTAGTAGACAATTGCAATTTGACCTAGAAGTGGCAATATAGCATAGAAGATGTAAACCACATATACTTATAATTTTCATAAAGCATATTCTTATCGAACAAACTAATTAATAAAAAGAAAATTATGTTAGAAATTCGAAAAGAAAAGGTAAAAATTGGAAAGTGGCCAATGAGCTCATGTTTGCACAATTTGGTGACCAGAGTTGCTCCGGTGTGGAGTTTCTCCACCATAGTTGTCTCTACTCCAATTGAAGTTGCAATTTACAGCTCCAACCGGAGATGCTCCGAATGGAGATGTGGGAATAAATTTAATTCTCCATTGGTGATGTTAAAACAACTCTGAATGGAGTTGTACACTACCCCATCGGAGTTGGTTACAATGCTCCAGCCATCTCCGGTGGAGCTCTATTGTCCTTCTTCTATTTTCATTTCTTTAAATTTTAATCAAACTTTCAATTGGTCTGAAAATTATTTTTGATTGTCCAACTAAGTCAAGAAACTAATTATATTATTAAAATTATAATTATATTGGGAAGATTATAAAAGTCCCCTATAGTTTTTTAATTCATGGGTATTAACCAATAAAGAAGGCATTAAAAATAAAAATTTAAAAACTAAGGAATTTAAGTAAATTGGGAAGGAATAAGGGGTACCTTTTTAAAATTGACAATATAAGGACCTATATGGAAAATGAACTTATATGTTATTGTTGAACAAATATGGACCAAAGTGTAATTGGATCATCTAAGAACTTGGCACGTATAGGGACGCGCGGGCATTAGATTTTCTTGCAATTTTGTCATGTCTTTTTATACTTTCTATTTTACACCGACAACATTTTGCAATACACTCGATTCTATCCTTCGATGGAATTTGATACCTTAAGTTGATATTTTGTCCAATTTGAATATTCCGTCAGTCAAAATTGATGGAGCCGTTAATTTTTCGAGAAAAATCCAAAGAAGGTGCCTTATTTTGTGATCGTCCGGTTTTGGTACCTTAAATTTTTAATTTGTTCATTTACAGTACTTCGTCGTTCAAAATAGACGAAGGTCGCCTTCACAAATAACCTATGGATTAAACCACAATTCCAGTGAATAGATCAATTTTGGGTGGGAAAGTCAACTAGAATTCTTCGAATAATGGGTGTATGGGTTTTGCTTTATAAATGAGGATTATATTACTGTTTAATATTTTAATTTAATTTTATGTTTATTTTTCAGATTAAAATTAATTAAGTACTTTTGATATTAATTTTTATTCAACGTGTGTGATCGTGACATTTTAACGAAAAATGTATTAATTGATGCTAATTAATACGCACCGTTAATATTGACAAACAAAGTATTCAAATTGGACAAATGAATATATAAGGTACCAATATTGGACTTACATTAAAATAAGGTACCTTTTTCGGTAACGACACTACTTAAGGTACATTTTTAAAAAAATTCTGGTCAAAATTAACGGTTCCGTCAATTTTGACAAATGGAGTATTAAAATTGGACAAAATATCAACTTAAGGTACCAAAATCGGACGGTAACAACAAAAAATACCTATTTTGAAAATGACACAACTTAAAGTACTTATTCGAAATTTCCCCTCACTTTTCCTTATGAAATTGCATCAGGATCATAACCATAACGTAACAATTTACCTCTATAGGAGTGATAAACTGACATCACATATTAAACGACGGGATAAACAACTTATTGAAATCAATGGCGAATGTTTAATACTTACTACCTTCGTTCCATTAATAACTTTCTAACTTTTCTTTTTTGGGTTACGTTAAAAACTTCCTAACACTAAAACTGAAAAGTTTTATCCCCACTAACTAATTCTTTATTATTTTTTTACTTTTCATCAATTTATTAAATCTCTCTTTACTTTATTATCCACTTATATTTTTATCAATATAATATATTTTATAAATTATTTATTTATTTTAAGTTTCTTAATTGAAATGAAAGTGAAAGCTTAAAAAGTTATTAAAAGATTGGAGTGAGTATTAAAATGTTCTACCTTGTTTTAATGATGAGAGTGAGACGTTTTGGAGTAATGTTTCGACTCACAACGTGCAATTGGTTTGTCACTAACAAAAACCGATTAAGGGCAAATTAAACATCATGAATAAATTAAATGGTTTTGAAAGTTTGAAGCAGGAGGTGGTTTTGAGTGGTTTCGGGTTGAGAAGCTATGGTTTTTTTGGAATTGAGAAATTTTGAGGCACATGATCTATTTTTGGTGTATTGTTTGGTTTAGAATTGATTATTTGTAAGATTTGAATTAGTGGTAAAGAACGTTGATGTAACTTAAGACTTGAATTCCGAACATTCTTTATGCTCTTGTACGCTTGAATTATTTATATAATTTTGCCGTTTTAACAAAAAAGAAGAATAAATTAAATGGTAACGGAAATAATATAAAGATACATTACGAATAGTGTTATATGTAATTTACTTTTAGTAGCATTGTATCATATGGTAATGAAATATAATGATACATAATAAGATAGAAATAGAAAGAAAATTAAAGATGCATATTGCTACATATTGAAACCCCTTTTATAAGGATCTATTTCCAGATATATATACCTGACTAATTAATCCAAACTTTTGTAAATAGTTAGGATCGATACGTACAAAACCAAATCTACACAGGTCGCTGGCCAGGAGGTGGCCTTGGCCTCGGAGGCGAAGGTGCTGGCGTCCTCCCAACATCGTAAGACGGCCACGTAAACGAGCCAGTCACATACGTTCTTCTGCACTTCAAGAAAAGACTCCAGTATGTTAAAATTAGTCTCGTGGAAATTACCTTGAACTATACTGAATATTTCACCATTTGCACTATCGGAAGGGAAATACCTTGCTTGGTTTAACCCTGCAAAAACGAAGAAAGTTAAAAGTACAATGATAGCCTGCTTAGGAGAAGCCTTCATATTAGACAGTAGTATTAAACAGGTTTTGTGAGATTGATTGTGATGAAGTTTGTGTGATCAGTGAAATGAACATAGTAGTCAGCTGTTAATTTATAATGGTGCATGTTCATCAATGATTTTTGGTTCTAATTTGTTACTTAAACAATTAGATTAGGTCGCTCATTTGCTGGTTTTGCATGTGGTTGATTTAGTCGAACATCCAAACATGGATGATTAATAAACTCTTCCTATTTTACGTTGTTTATTTAATTAATAATGAATAACCTAAAAGATTGTTTTTATAAAGTGATTAAAATGATCATAAAAATATTATAATCGTTGATATAAATATTAGGGTACAAAATTATTCATTATTATACATATTCATAAAGTATTATCCAATTGCCTCTTACTTTCTTGGAGGTAATTTTCAATAGTTTGTGTTAATTAATTTACGTCTTGTTGTATATCCCAAATTTACCATGGCTCTGTTGTTTATTCTCTATAGTTTTGACACTTTACTACGATTAATAGGACTGATATATGTAATTGGTCATTGTAACTTTTTAATTAGTATGGTATTTTCCCGTTTCAGAATAATGTGTATGTTAACTTTATAATCAATGAAATAAAGATGGTTGAAAAATAATATAATTTAATTGAAAAATAATAAATAATTAATTAAACTTGATATTGAATTGCTAAAGTAAAAAGTACAAGCATTATTATAAAAAGAAAATTTAAAGAATGAATACAATAGAAATAGTAGGTTGATAAAGTTGTATATATGATATAATATGAATATTTGCAATAGAATTAAAATTTATTAAAAATAGAAATGGAAACCAAAAATATTGGACGTAAAAGATGTTAAAGTGGGGATAGTATTTGGATTGAAATGAAATGATCCTACATCATTGGTAATTTATCCGCGGGCATAGACATGACATATAAGGGCGCCGATGAACATTCACAAAAATAATTTTTTTTAATTCAATATACAACGTACATTAATGTATTCTAATTGAATTACAATTTATAACTAATAACAAATAACTAACTAAATAGTAAACATAAGATTTTATTCAAATGAAGGCTCTATTCTCTTATTCAAAACTTCTTCAGTTCAATTAAATTTCATTCAAATCAATTTAACTCTACATAATTATATTTATAACACACTTCAGTCCAATTCAATTTCATTCAATAAATTTCAGTGGTGGAGAACAGAGAACAGTACCTAAAACTTCATCACACAGAAAATCTTACTACATGACTCAATCACATCACCTCATGATTATAAAGACTCAATCACATCAACTCATGATTATAGTTCGAGCTTCTTTATCACTCAATTAACTTATGTGTCCCACAAAAATAATAATCTATCATCGAATATGGTAAGTTTCAAATTTGTTTGTCTATAAATTTGAATTGTTGCCAACTAAGGAACAAAAGAACAAATTAAAGTGGTAACTGGTAAGTGCAAAGTTATTGGTATCCTTATCCTTATGTACTTAACCAATTGTACAAGATCGAACTTAGCATACTCCGTCAACAACTTGGAAATATATTTGGCACAACCAGAGTCAAGACCATAGGGCATCGACCGTTGGATTAGATATTGAGATATCGAAAACACACGCTTAAGTATAGTCAACATTACTTGAAATATCCGGTTGTTTTTTAAAAGATATATTGAAATAAACTGAATATCTGATAGTAACAACACCAAATTAACAATTAGATATATATTTCATCATTGGAAGTGTAGTGTTCAAAAATCCTATAGACCATCCACCATATTGGGAGGTCGCTAGTTTTGTCATGCCGCGGAGCAACCACAGTCATGACCGCCCCCACGCCCACTAAGGTCATGGTCATTGAATTTTTTATTTTTATTTATATATATTAATACTAATATTGAAAATTTTGAGTGAGAAAAGATATTTTTATTCAATACAAGTAACAAACAATAATAGTACAAAATATGAATACAACAAAAAGTCAAAAATAAATAATAAGTATAATTACATCATTCAAGTGGTCCTCTGATAGATGTGCTCCACCAAATCCCTCTGCATAGCAAATTGAGTGAGTTTATTGTGCATATCTTGCCTATTCGACAATCCATTATGTATACTTCAATGGAGTTGATCATTGATGGACAACGTGTGAACCGAATGACCTCAAGCATGTCATCTTCCACTTCAAGTATGTTATATTTGTTGAATTCCTTATCATACTTCTCGTAAGTCATGAAGTTGAGATAACTATGTATTTTATTCTCAACAATTATGTTATGTAGACAAATAAATGTATTCGTGATCTTACTAAGTAGTGGTATGGTATGGGCCAAGGTTGGGTTGCGGATGATGGCAAATCATGACTGAAGACATCTAAATGCACGGTCAACATCTTTTCTGATGGCCTCTTGCTTGATTGCAAACTTGGATTCTTTGTGAGTAATCGAATTTTTTATGAATTTCACAAATGTCGCCCATGCAGAATAGATCCCCAAGGTAAGATAGTATCCCATGTCGTACCCATGATCGTTAACTTCAAAATGAACGGGAGGCTCAACTTCGTACATTAGTTGAACACTGGTAAACGTGCAATCACATTAAAATTATTGAACTTATCAGAATCTCCAAAGAAAGAGTGCCAGCTCTAAGTGTCGTGTGATGCGGCAACTTCTAGCAAACGTCGGCACAGCACTCTTGCCTTGGTACTGACATTTCTATGCCAAATGACAGTTCTTCCTCTCCCAATGCATACAATGGATCGAGCCAAGCAAAACATCTTTCGCTATTGATGGCGAGAAGCTGCTTGGCGTCGTCTTCATTGGCCCTCTGCATGAATGTTGGACCAAAAACAGCAAGAACATAATTACGAAATTTATGTAACGGTGTAAAAGCAAAAGTTTGACTACATCGTGTGTATTCATCCATTGCATCAGCGGCTACACCATATGCAAGCATCCTCATCGATGCACTGCACTTCTGCAAGGATAGCAGTTGCCTACAGGTAGTATCTGGACTTTGCTCTAAAGTACGTTGGATCATATTCGAAAATGCCCTCAACGATCCTCAAGAATAATGGGGGGGGGGGGGGGGCAATCTCAAACACAATCGAAATTGCTTTAGCATGAGAGTGCATTTTCTCAGAGAAATAGTCCTCGACTACCGAATCGTGTCACTTCTCACGCTTTCGGTATATGTATGTATGAGAGTGGTTCACCGGCGGGGCTGGCTGAAGAAAGTGAGGAAAGACAATGTTCAGATAGTCCATTACCATTTTTGAACTCGTTGAACCAAGATCTTCAAAGCGTACCCTTTCGGATTCAAATTCAACGTCTGCATCCGGGTGAAAAATTATGAAGCATCTTTGTGATGTAAAGAAGACATTTTCTTTAACAAAGGAGAGTTGGAGGTTGATTTAGAGTGTTTTGAGTTTAGAAGAGAGAAAGAAGGATGAATTGTAAGAGGTTATGTCACGACCCGATCACTAATGGACCGAGCCTCGACCCTTTGGGCCAGTGCGGACACATGGGCAGCTCTCCGGGTGATATGTTGGCCCTACTGTACCAACAAAAGTCATTTTCCACACACTTTGCAACACTCGTGTGCGAACCGGAAGACTTTCAAGTTGGTAACCAATCCTAGGATTGCTCCAGAGCAAGCACGCTTAACTATGGAGTTCTTGTAGGTGGATTCCCGAAAATAATGGTACACCTTTGTAGGTATGAGTATCGAACTCAATCCCTTTAAGCTCTCTTAGACATGACTCGAAATTCAGGAGCATTACATGTGAGAAAGTATGTCTTCACTAGTGTCTATTTATAGATATCGAAAAATATGTTCGTTTCGAAATTAAAAAAAAATACATTTAAACTTTTCTGGTCCAATAAGGACCGGGACAAGTGTCACCAGCCATTCGACTGGTAAAATAGCCGTTTGGGGTTGGGTCATCGCTAGGCCACTTCCTGAGGTGTGGGGAGCGACCACTACCCCATGGCCACCTCCAGTCGGGCGGTCCTCCGCGATTTCAGGTGCGTGACCATCCCATACTGGGCAATCTAAATAAACTAATATTTGGATGGTTGTGGAATCAAATCACTTTTAAATGACTTCATGACTTTCTAGTTTCTAGAGGATATCCCTTATTGGGATAAGTGAGTGATTTTGTAACGATTTGTTATTGTAATCAATTGGCATTGGGAAGGGCAAGGAGTAATTTGTCTAATATAGAATTACTCTAGACACATTCATTGTAGATATAAGAACATTAGACACTTGATCTCCATTGGAGTTATCGTTATGAATTTTAAGAAATCAAAGAATAATATCGCAGATTCGCAAACAAGAGACTTATATGGAGATCATACATACTCTCTCTTGGGGAAAGTGATTAATACATATCTTGAAGAATTGTGCAGTGGATACATAACATAAGGATCTGATATTGTAAAATTTGGTTCAATTTTAAAATCTTGATGTACAGATCCTCTAGCACGAATTTCGAGAGTATGTCTCATGCTAAGAAGTGGGGAGCACTTTAGATCATGTAACTTCTGATAATATTTCAAAGCCTATTCTCGCATAAGACATTATTATAGTGCTAGCTAGCCAGTATTATAGGTGAAGGACTAAGTTTATGAACTCTATAAATTTGGAACTTGTTTTCAAGTATTGCATTGACATATGTTCTTGTTAGGAGATATGTTCTTGTTGGGATATTTCATTGTCTAAGACGGAATGCTTCGAATAAAAGCACTCAGGAAAAATGAGTTGTCCACGCACAACATGTATAAGGTTAGATGTCGAAACAAGTCCATGTTATGATAGTTTAAGAATATTTATCTTGGTATACATAAAATGCCGACTGGATCATGACATCACGTCCACCTCACGACAAGTATATCTAAAGATATTCCAATATGGAAGGTTCAAAGCAGAAGTTCTTGATCCTAATGCTATCATTTCATGTAGAAAACAGTGCATGTGCATCAATTCCATCTCATATGGAGATTGTTGAGAATTTTAGTGAAAATGAATGAACTTTCAAATCATTTAATGTATTGGTTATAAACAACAGTTGGAAATTTACTTCCTAAATGTGTATCAGGATCATTTGTAGAATGGATGTTAGTAAACGTATAGTACGTAGTGTGTTTGTGAAAGACAATTATTAATTATTATCGGCTTGAACACTTACTATAAACTTGGGTCTATTCTGACACCATATTAAGTTGGGTCACCATCTCTTTAAAAGACATTTATTAAGAGGACAATGTTTGATTCCTTGTTCTTCTTCAAACACTTATCTATCTTAAATGGTGTTTGTATGAATTGCTCACAAATAATGTTTGATTCCTTGTTCTTCTTCATACGCTTACTCCAAAAATCTACCATGACCAATATTAAACGTATCAAACTTTCACATGTGAACATCGACATCTAACCCTTAGTCTCCATCCGACATGTCTATTCAATAACCCTATTTTGAACATAGTCGTAAAGTTGAGGGAATGTCCCCCAACCCAAAGTTAGATCTACGATGGTATCCAAGTACAAGTTCACCAGTCCATAATTGTCCCAATCTCACAAGCAGAGGTCCTAAGCAAATGTATATATAATGTCCCTCTTAATCTGAAAGCTTAGGATGTAGAGATCCTTCACAAATAGCTTAGGAAGGGGTTAGAACCTTAAGACCCAGTTTGCATGAAGTCAAACCGGTTAGGAGACTTTATTCAAGAGAACTTGAAGGTCTGCTTTTTATAAGGATATAAGTTATGTTCGTAAAGTAGGTTTAAGGTGACATGCCATTATTATGGAAATGTGTGTAGTATTTATAGACATATTCCACAAAGGGAAGGAATTCAATATATTGCGCCAAGTGTAAGATTAAAATTAGCCAACAATGTCTTGTTAGGCCCATGGACCATAATGAAGAATAACTCATTTCCCTTTTGGGCTTTTAAGGATATATTAGTCATTTAGAGGGAAAACTAAGAGACTGCTTGTAGATTTGGATCGGAGCAACATCCGAGAAGTGGTGACTCCGTAGCTACTTGTTCCAGTCCCCAATATATTTCGTTATGGTCTATGTCACTTGATTTCCTTTAAAGTCGGATGTCTTCGGACTATAGGTGATCACGATCAAACCCGTTTATCAGTCTGGTTCAGGCCAGTCGGGCAACATCCCTCTCCATTTAATGTGTGGGTCGTGTCGGGTCCTTTTTTAAACGGGCCAAGCTTTTCGTAAATCCTCTGGCCCTGCCCCACCCCTAGCCACTTATAAATGTGTCGGGCTAGGCCGTCCCATATGAACTACTTTTTTTATTTTGCCTTTTTCTATAATTTTTTATGTAAATATGCGTAGAAAAAGAAATGAAGCTATAAGATTTGAAAAAAGTGAGTGAACAAAGAATTTGAGAGTTAAATTAGAACAAGTATGACAATACTATAATATAATTGCTGTATTGGTGGGATCAATATCTATTATTTTCTAAATGTTATTATGAAAAGACTAAAGACATGTCTTGTAATTTACCTTTTTTAGATTAAGATTGTAAAACATATTAATATAAAGCTATTTTTCAAATAATATGCAATTAATTCTAAATAAATATACATACACTCAATTAAGTATTATAGCGGGCTTACTGGTCGGGGTCGGGCTTATTCGGTCCTGGGCTTATACAATCCCGGACCAGGCCGAATGCACTGCCCCTATGTCCAACATAACTTAAATGTACACAGTCCGGTCCGGATCAAATATTAATCGGGCCGTGTCGGGGGTCGGCTTTTAAGTGTGTCGGGATGTACTGCGACCGGGCCACATAACACCTCTAGTCCCGGCCCAATCCTTGTCTAGTATTAAGTGATGTCTTGGCTATCCTTTGGTGTTTGCGGACCTCGGAGGGTCCTATGGTTGTGCATTGGAGCTTTTAGACCTAAGATACCTTATAATGCTTTAGGATTTGTTGTCTTCAAATTGGACATAATTCCGTATCAACAAGTAGCTAGATTACTTGCTTAACACTAATTTAGCAAACTTATCAATGTATCAAGGTTTATGTTCGAAGTGAATTAGCAAGAATATTCTCGGGTACTAATATTTATTTCATATACTAATTTAAATAATTTACACACTATTTAAATAGATAGTTATGTAAAATTAATACTAATCTTTAATTAACTTGATCAAGAATTGATGCTGAGGTACCTCAATATACCGAACATACCTTACAACTATATATATATATAGTACAACAACTAGTCGACTAGGGCACATTTCACCGTATAACTAGGGTAGAAACTTAAGATTCAGTGGTTATCTTCTCTGATGAGGTCCAGGAGGTGCCCTTGGGGTTGGAGGTGCTGGCAATGACGGCCTAAACACAGCATGTGGTGGTGCTACGAACTCATGATCATCACATAAAACAGCAACATCGATAACGTATGCAAGACAGTTGCAGAAGTTCTTTCGCACTTGAAATAAAAGACGAGTCTCCATATATTGAAAATGTGGAACTGTAGTAGACAGTTTAGTCTGATTATAATCTAGTATTTGGGAATTTCTTGCTTGGGTTAATCCAGCAAAAGCCAGACAGCTTACAAGTACAATTGCTCTTATAGTTGCCATCATCTTTTTTGTGAACTAAATATAAGCTTATAAATATGGTTTACAATAATCTAATTAGGATAAATGGCACACTATATAGGCAGTGAAATGGCTGCTTAGTGGACTGTCGACCAGGTCGTTTTTCGTGTTTTACATGCTCGTCGTTTAGTGGTTCGGTATAATTAAGTAATAAGTCAGATTGGCCCAACACGGACATGGCTCATGGGAACACAAGACTATTAGGGAACTTTTGTTCCTATTGTTTGGTCAAAATAATTGAATTGGAACTTTTACCAACTAATAATATCTCTAACTTGTTTATAGCTGGTTGTTCAACTTGATTATCCATGAGGCTAATTGCAAGTAAAATACACAAATAATTGATCTTGATTTTATATGCAGGTGGGCGTTAAATTGGGGAGTACATGAGAAAGTTTATCTGTACAGTGTCAAAGTTATGATAAGTTTACACTTCTAAAAGTTTTTAATCTTAAGAATTTCCATTCAAACTCTCATAATTCATTTTCGTTTCGACCGTATTTCTATACCATGTTGTCCTCTATGCATGCCCAATCCGTCCAACTAAGAACTAGAAACTTTATTAATGCATCAAAATGCAAATGATCTTTTTACACTCCTCTACACACGGCTTAAGCATCACACCTGAGAATAGCAACCAACCTAGACCTAAACGGTTGGACTAACCGCTAGTAGATATCTCGGAAATTTTGCAAACATAATATATATGTAGTTATGATTTTCTAACCAGCTTTTGTTTGATGCTTATATAAGAATAATTAATAACCAAACGTTTCAAACTGTCAAACTGTCAATTTATCACAGTATTAAAAGGATGCAGTGATGCAAACTGAATATCTTATAGTACAAACACCAAGTCCACTAGTGGTTATGTGTTTACCATTGGTGGCGCTGTTGTTTCATGGAAGTCCTCTAAACAAACGTGCATCGTTCGATCCACGATGAAATCAGAATTTATAGCTTTGGATAAAGCTGGAGAAGAAGCCGAGTGGCTTCGAGAATGTTTAGAGGATATCCTTGTTGGGATAAGCCCGTGCCTTCTGTAACAATCATTATGACAGTATGTCGACATTAGAAAGGGCAACAAAAAATATATATAATGGAAAGTCTAGACACATACATTGAACACATAAAATCATTAGGCAGTTGGTCTCTACGGGGGTTATCACTATTGATTACGTGAAATCAAAGGATAACATTGCGGATCCGCTAACCAAAAAGGACACTGCTTGTCTAGGGGAATGGGCTTAAGACCCACAAAATAAGGAAGTTTACGGTGGCAACCCAATCAAACTGACTGCAGATCCCCAAGAATTTGATTCAATGGGACAACTAAACTGTAAATGACCAGTTGGCGCCTCGTGAAGTTTTGCACTTCGAAGTAAGAGCACTTAGGAGTTACTAACTCCACTTGCACCATTCCCGAGAAAGACACTTTAAGTGCTCCTATAGAGAGGGCGGAGGATAAGTCACTAAACTCTTAATGATCTCCTAAAATATTCTTAATCTATTTAGCTTACGAGGGGAGCATTGGCACGATGCTCTTAGAACGAGATCACCTATTTGGGTTTGAAGTATGGGAGGCCGCTTCAAACGAGAACACCCATGAATCCGAGTAGTCCAAGGCCTTTAACTGACTAAGAATAGGAACGAGGCAATAAGGAAAGTTATTTTGTTGATATCATTGTCTTGGTTTACAAAAAATGCCGACCGGTTCAAGGCATCACGTCCACAGGTGGCATGTAAATCCGATAGTATTCTACTAGGGACGATTCAATGTCACTGACAATCGATCTCGATGCGATATGATTTTCCGCAGAAATTCTGGCTAGAGCACCCCATTGTGATGTGAGCATCAATTCTCTTTCATGTGGAGATTGTAAGAATTTCAGCTAACAATAAGGCTAGTCTATTACTTTGCACCTCAATCAAATGGGCCCACACGTTTAGGAATAAAGTTTCCTTAATTGTGAATAATCTACTATGGTAGTAGAAGACACTTGAGAAAGAATAACTAAAATTCATTGAAATGTGAAAGAGTTCTTGAAGCTCAAAGTGTGTTGGTTGATACATTGAATATGGAATGTCAAGAGTTGGAATATGGGAAGTCCCACATTGTGAAAATTGAGGAAGAAAGAGCTACTTATTAGCTATTGAATTGAACTAAAGGGTTGGGCCCTTGGATGAGCCATACTTTTGAAGGAGGGAAGACATATATGCACCTTCACACGCACCAGCCTGGCTCCGCCAGGAGCCGGGCCCGGGTCACGGGTCGTGGGTCAAGGGTTCGAGAGTCCGGGGTCCATGGGTTCGCGGGTCACGGTCTAGGGCTGAGTATTATCTTTTTGGGTCAGAAACATGTTGTGCTTGGTCAAGCTCAATAATGTAACCAGCCCAGTCCAATTGGTTGGTCTGAATAGCGAACGGTTCTGTCCGTTCGGTTTGAGTTTGAACGAATCGGTATAACATGTTCGATTTTTGTTTCTGTAGGGACTTTTTCGCGAAAATGAACATCTATTCATATTGCAACTCTTGGATATTATAAATAGACCCTCCCAGAATCGAATTCAACACACCAAATCTAATTCATTATTCCTTCTCTCTTTCTCTCTATAGCAGAGTTACTGTTCGAGTGCTTGAACACTAACTCAAATATTGCTGTCTATGGGAGACTATTTTCTAAGTAAACCGTAAGCACCCGAGCGGGTCAAATACAGTCTTAAGGAATAAGGCACAGCCTTTGCTCAACAGTCTAATCTACATTCTGCCCATTTCAATACACTACCACCACCCAACACTAAACTCGTTAATATTTTATAGTGGATGTCGATATCGGTGATTGTCGGATTTCGATGGTGTATGAGGTTGTCATTAGATTCTTGTGTGTTTGGGGTGGTTGCCGGATTCAGGTGTGTTTGAGGTGGTTGCCGGATTTCAGTATGGTAGTCGTTGAATTTCAGTGTGCTTGAGGTGGTCACCGGATTTCGGTGTGCCTGAAGTGGTTGTCGGATTCAATGGAGGAGGGAGGAAAATAATTTATATTAACTTGAAATAATTGATTTTGATATACTTAAACAATATTTAATGAAAAGATGAATATTTTATTATATTACGACGACGCATTACGTTATTATGCGAGAGTGCGACACCACATCTCACTAGTTATAAGTAATCAACGAATGAGAGTGACAAGATTTGATCTAATGGTTAAAATGGTATTATTAGCACAATGCTACGGTACTATTCTTATAAACCATGCCCAACTATGTTTGTGGGGCTCGACTAATTAAAGTACTACATCTCATTGTACTAAGAATATTGCACCATTAAATTATAACATGTGTCATAATTAAATAATTAAAACTTAATTTGTAAATAACTTTAATAGTTTAAATAAATTTACAAATACAAATTACATATAATTACAAAACTCACCCTTAATTATAAAGTTTACATTTGAAACCTTAATACATCTTTCTTCTTCAAACCCTCCACCACCACCACCACCAACCAGGCGCGGACCTACGTATATTTGAGGGACCGCAATCGCGGTCCCTCGATTTTGGACATGAAATGCCTATTATACCCCTTTAAAAAATTTGATGAATAGTGATATATTTAGAAAGAATGAATTATGAAAGAAATTGGTACAATTCAGCTGGTGCACTTATGTTTCATAAAGTCTTCCCCTGCTAATTAATCGCAAGTTTGATTCTCAGTAGTGCTAGATTTTTCAAATATTTTGTTTATATTGTTTTCTACCATTTACTTGACATTTTTCATTGTTTCTTTATAATTCAGTAACATTTTTTATTATTTCTCTCTTTTTTAATGTTCTTTACATTTCACAATCATATTTTATAAATACTTAACTTTATTTCATTTAACTCTCTTTGTTTCTTTATTTTCTATTCAATGGTAAATTCATTTACTTAATATACTTAAAAAAAATTATTCAATCTAAATAAAGCTATATTATATCTAATTACTCCCATTATAAGCACATAATTTAAAAAATTATAGTCTAAACATTGTTCTTTACTATGTGAGTTTTGAAAACGTAATTTTCATTAGTCATTAATAATGAATTTTTTTAATTAAATCTATAATAAAAAAATTCGCTACCCTGACATATATTTCTACGTCCGTCCCGGCCAATACACCACCATCTTCATCATCAACGAACCACCACCACCACACCGAGCTCCGATGACCAATGTCTTAATTTATTTATTTATTTTGTTTTTGAAAATGCTTGGAGAAGCTCCATAGAAGAAGGTCGACCTCCATGGAAGCAGCTTTCATGGAGTCCATGGAGACGTCTCCTCCATGAAAATCTGGTCGGTCGGCGTCTCCATGGAGAACTGGTCGGTCGACATCTCCTCCATGGAAACTAGATCGATCTGGACGGACCAGATCTGGTCTGAGCTTCCATCGACTTCCATGGAGACGACGAGATGGAAGCTCGACTTCCATGGTGGAGACGCCTCCATGGAAGCTCTTCCATGTCCGGTGCTTCCGGTATGTCGGCGGTTTAGAGCTTCTTGCCAGAGCTCCGGTCAACATTTTTTCTTTTTGGTATTTTGTGAAATTTTGAATGATGTGAGGGTTCATTTTAGATTTATTTGGGTATATTTTGTTATGTTTAAAATGAAAGGTGTGTAAATAATTTATTCTTATGGATTATTTTAATATAATGCGACGTCACACTACGTTATAATGCGATAGTATGATGTCATGTTGCATTGATGAAAAATGATTGGATGAGATTAAATCTTAAAGTTATTCAATCGATGATTTAGATCGTTGTACTAATAATAGTTTCAATGCAACGATACGATTCTAGCAATTCCATATTTATTCTCTTCAACTTGTATAAGATTGTGTGTTTTTCTTAAATGCACTTCAGTTGCATTTAAATTAGACCAAACACTCATATAACCGCAATGCAATTTAAGAATATATTCATGCTAAGTTGTATATATACTAAAAGTTTGAAAAATGCTAAAGTCATTTTCTCATTATCTGAATAGACTTGAAATGATATGCACTAAATTTATTATTTAAAAAAATATATTAATTAAAACTTAACTCAACTCAATAAATCTAAATTGAACTAAAATTTATGAGTTTTTAAATAAAGATCACTGAGCATAAATCACTTTTAAAATTATTTTTAGGAGCGTGATTTATTTGTCTGAAATTCATCTAGTAAAACTACAACTGAGCACCGCATTTTTTACAGTCAAATTGGTTTATGATTTTTTTAAAACGAAAAAATATATTAATATCAAAATAAAACAAGGTCTTAAACGAGCATTATACTCCAATCGAAACCATTTTATCAAACTAACCATTCGAGTCACCCGTACGGTTAAAAAAATGCATTTGGATCCTAAATGCATCATGTATGTGTAATGTGCTTCACCAAAGTGAGATGCAATTTAGAACAACCAGGCTCTTATTAAAATTGGGGTAGCGGAATAATACTCGAAGTTGGGTTGGAATATGAAAGAACTTAAAGTTTAGATTGCAAACTGCAAAATACACAGTAAAACAGAGGTTGCAATTTGCAACCGCCAACTTGATCTTCTTCCTTCCCTTAAGCCCAAATGTGGAGAAGAGAATCCAAAAAAAGCCATCAATGACGAACATCTTCATCTCGCTATTGCTACTCACATCATCGATTACTTGTTTGTATGGTTCCCGAATCCAATACACAGTCGGTGACTCAATTTGGTCAATACCGCCTACTAACGACTTCTATGCAAACTGGTCCTCCTCTTATTCCTTCCACATTGGAGACACTCTCTGTAAGTTATAAATCTTCTTCCACGTCTCTTCATATCTTATTTTTCCAATATTGACATGATTTACGACGTGAAATGCAGATTTCGACTTCAGTTCAGGGCTATACGATGTGATTCAAGTGTCACACAGAGAGTACGACATCTGCAGTTCAAATCAGGCATTTAAAGTGTTCATGGAGGGTCCTTTAGATTTTCCTTTGGTTCAGAAGGGTGTATCTTATTTCATATGTAACATTTCGAACTATTGTCAGTTAGGACTGAGAGTCAGTGTGGTCGTGGAGGAGATGATGAATGCTCCGACCCCGTCTTCTCCATCTCCAGTTCCGAGTTCAACAAGTGATGTATAATAGTCCTCATTTGGCCCCAAGTGCCTGATGGAGTTTAATAAAATGATATCAGTCAGTTGCTCTCTTGTTTAACTTGATCTACAAATACTGTCCCATTGTTTCCAGGTGGTTTTCTTTACAAAGTGGTTTATTTTCAATGACTCTGACCTTCTATCAGACCCAGCAAGCCTGATTTCCTAAACCCGGTGTCTCTTATAGTGCACATTCATCTTTACCGTAATCGCAACTGGTCAGAACATCTTGAAGTTAATCCTGTACCAATGGATAATCTTTCAGAGAAGCTTATTATTGCAAAACATTTCAGTTATGCAGACTCTCTTCTAGACCACACCATGTACTTTAAGCACTTGACAACAAGCCTAATGAACAATCACAAACATGTCAAACTCAAACTGAAAGATGGACTTGCTCGACTTCGTGATTAATCAGCAAACTGATTCACCAATTCTCGAACTGGACCCGGTACACTGCTACACTTGTAAAGATATGCACAAAATACAACTGAAACACGATCATCTAGCTTTGTTTTCGTGATCTTCCGATATATTGAACAAGAACTGTGGCAGAGAAGCTATCCTTGGAAGATTTAGAAGTAACTCTCCGACTGAGTCCTTCCTTGACATACCTAACCCCTGATCCTCATCAGACCTATCATCTTCAGTCTTGTATCCACTGCTCGCGGTTCCACCAGTACTTTTATACTTATCAGCTTTCTGTTCTGTATCTGCATATTTTTCGACTTTGGTCTGAGGTTCTTTCTGCAAGAGGCAGCAAAGGGAATTGACCCTCGACATTAGTGACTTCTCATCTGAATCTTGCATCTCCTGGACGTCTGAGAATAAACACCGGTTGATATCGTCTAAAATTTCAAGGCTCTCCCAGTCATCATTGGAGAGAGCAGTGTTACCCTGCTGTGAAACGCGCTGTTCAAGATGGTTTACTAAGTCGCTCATTGACATAGACGAGTGCAGACCCTGCACCCTGACCTGATCCAAGTTACCTCCAAGCGCCTTGAGATGCTCTATTCCACCAGCTTTTATGTCTTCAATGGTGAATATCTCCCGAGCTGCATGTCATAGATAGCAATATAACAAAAGAAATTAAAATACATTAACTAGAGAAACCTAAAACAAACAGTTGACATATTCTTTTTTCATGTTTTACAGCATTCTTTTTTAGCACAAACATTTCATGAACCCAGTGGAACTATCTCAAATTAAAAAAAAATCTGGTGCGTAATTTCACCAACTTACTAAAATATTGTTCGGCATGACAATGGGACAAGTGGATAAACATTTCATAACAGTAAAAACTAAACAATCAGTATAGTTACTCTTTCAGGTTTAAACAGTGCTCATTTGCATTTTCCGACACGAAGAGTAGGCAGTTGCACAGCCTCACTGTGGCACAATTAGTTCCTTAGTTTAGGATAGAAAGAGCAAGAGAAAATTATGTAATCATAGCGAGCCATAAACAAAAAGCGTTCAAATCTCCCTTGTTACAAGCTTACATTTATACTGCCACTCCACGTACAAAGCACTGGAACAACTACCACGAGATCATCTCTGAACTTCTAAAGGCAGAATCATATGGTTTCAGATAAAATAATCTACAGAACTGATCATCTGAATGACAAAAGAACCAGGTAAAAAAAATTGTAATACATCTCTCTTTTCATGTATTAAGGGATTGTCACCAAAGTAAGAGTGTGCATTCATATAAACCATACAACAAATCCTGATATACCATCTAGGGATCTATAGAAAAAAACCCATGACAGCTACCGAATACCGATCAATCTGCAATAAAGGCCCCCATAAATATTCTGGTTATACCAGCACATATTGGAGACTACTACCCAAGCACATAACTCCACAATTCAACTTCTA
>JAYMSP010003012.1:0-21543 GCA_036897095.1 Plantago elongata
TGAAGTGAAATGTAAACATATCACTAATTGAAACTAACAAGTTTCAAAATTTACACACTTTACTAAAACAAAATAAGCAAATTAGCTACCCATGTTAGCATAATTGACTAATGAAATCTTTTGTAAGCTATATTAGTTAAGAACCTATATGCTTTGTATTTTAACATTTTTTTTTATCTAAGAGGTATACTAGATTGTACTTTATTTCTTGTGATTTCAAAATATGAATATTATTGGCTTTTTAGAAAATATAGCAAGATACATGGTCAGGAACTCTCCCTACCATCTAGGAAATATTTTTATACTTAAGGGTTTTTAATAATATACTCCTACGGCTGTTACTAAACTCTTAGAATTCTTCTAATAAAGGTTTAAGGAACTACTCTTTGTACTGACTATTTATGAAAGACTCTCCTAATAAAGACTTTTAATACATACTTTATGCTCTATGTCTAAAGGTGTAAATAAGCTAAAGAATACTCTTTCATTTATTGTAAAAGGGCGCTAAAGTAACTCCTCCCTTATAATTATTTTAATTGCTAATAGTTAACTCTTTCCATTACAAGGAATCCTATAGAAGACTTAGAGAAGCACACCCTTATATCAAAGCATAGGTAACTTCTTCCTAATAAATATAGTTAATAATATAAGTTAACAAGTAAAGGAGCTCTGTCTTTTTAAGTAAATTCATTAAGGCTAGCAGCAGCTTCTTTAAGTAGTGTATTAATGCGCTATTCGGCCGTACACTAGAGAATTGTGTAAATAAGAGCTTAGTAGAAATTATTTTTTCTATAAATATATGACACCTAAAAGGGCTTCATTATTTCATTATAAAGTTATGATAGGGAGAGTGCTCACTTACTAAAATAGCACAATTAAGTTCTAAATAATTCTCAAGTAGAGAAGTCTCTTCTCCATTAACTAGACAGGTATTTACTTAAAAGATAAAAATAGAATTTATAATATATTAAATCATATTATTTTATTGCACAAGAGTAACAAGTGCATAAGGGAGTACATGGCCTATATAATGAAATAAGAGGGCTAATCGTACTCATGTATCTTTTTAAGGAGGAACTCAAGAGTAAGGAGACTAGTCATAGTTTTTTATCTTAACATTTGTATTAGAACAAAGGGACTACTTTAGGAGGTTACCCCTTATATTAATTAGATTAAGCTCTTATTTATAATTTAGAAAAAAAGAGCGCTTTATGTTATCCTTCTTACTATACTCGAATATTTATATTAAAATAAGGAGGAGGAGGAGTACTTTGAGTGTTTAAACTACGTATAAGCAAGAGAATATAGTAGTGTCTTTAATAACTAACTCTTTTCTTACTTAAGTGAAAGCTATAGTTACTTAGTATACTCCTACTATAAAATGTATTGGAGTTACTCTTTTTTTATTATATACTGCTACTAATGTAAACTATTTTATCTAAATAAAATTCCTTAACTTGCTTTCTACCATTTTGTTTTTGTTAATACTATACTAAAAAACATTCAATGAAGAAAATCGTAGTGGAGCGGATAAATAGAATATTCTCTTTGGGGAGCTGTTTTAATACCAATCGTTGATGGAAGAGATGGAAGGACGCGTGCTTTATATATTTCTCAGATAGAACACTTAAAAAGTATCAAATCGGGAATATATTATATTGCTCCAATCTCCAATTAAGGGAATCTGCACTGTACTAGTTCTATAATATCTAAGTCATTACTACGCGAGAATACTTTTCTGGGTCGACTTGTTACTCTATTTATGGAAAAGTCATAGAAAAGGTTTTTCTAAATTTGGAAGAAAGAGAGAAATTCTCACTATAGTTATGAAATATTTTTTGTTTGAGGAATAAAGAACACCTTTTGTAAAGAGTCCAAAAAGCAAGGAATAAAATACTCCCTATATATATTACAGAGTAGTTAACCAAAGCCAAACTAAGTGATGCATACTACATTGCTTAGAGAAAGGAAAGAGACTTCATTATTTTACTCTACTGTTTGTCTCTAGAGAAGCACCACCACACTCTGAGAATAAATTCTTAGAAAATCATATTCCGGTTAGAATTAGACGGAAGGGGTGAGAAATGTTTGAATCTATATAGAAAAATACTTTCTTGCGGGTTGGTACAATTATGGGCAAGAAATATAATATATATTTTTTAGAATAGGAATATTTGCAAGATGATAGAACTGGATCTCGGTGAGAAATACCGAGTGGTGGGTTGTTTAGAAGAAGAAAAAAGTGAGAGGAATCAAAAAGGAAGAGTTATACAAAGGTAGACACGCACTTGTTGGACATATACTTTGTTGTGTGTGTAGAAAGGACTAAAATGCTTGAAATAATAGAAAATATGTATGAAAGCATACGTTTGTATCTCATATCTCAACAATTGTAGTTTGCTCGTAAGCACCAATTCTATTTATTTGTCACTAGTTATTAATAATTTTTTATTAGCTTGCGCATTTCATTAGATTAAGAAATTACTCTACTGACAAAGATATAGGCTGCTTATATGGGGTTTCTAATAAAAAAGCTATTCATTCCCTTTATTTCTTTAGTCTAGTAAAGACTTAGGAGTAAATCATATACCAAAATGAGTAAAAAATTCACCAACAATTCCTTAGTGATTATTAAAGATGTACACCTTGTGTTAGTTCTATGAGCCAGAAAAGAAGAAAAGGCTTATTCGCTGTTTTAGTTCTTCTTAAATCTTATTTTATAGGAAAAAGTGACCTCTCTTTCTTAGTTTTGTTATCTTCATCAATTATAAGTAATGTCAAAAAATTTTTTTTGAAGTTAGAATTAGAATAAAAGTTTCTTGCTCGACTCGAAATACCATCTATAATCATTTTTAAACCATTAGCCTAATCCTATAAATATAAAGGTCGAAAAGAAGATTGAGGCTTTTCTTCTAAAGGATCATCATATAACGAAATACAACAAAACAAACACACACAATATGAGTTTTTGGCGATTACTACTACCCCGAATACTGAACTTACTGCACAATATAAATTTGAAAGATTACAGCTGCTAAAATAATACACAAATTATAGTACATAAAAAAAGATAGACTTCTCTTTAGATCCAAAGTGAAATGTGAGAGTTATTGAATTTTTCATCCTCTAAAAGTTTCCCGTCTTTTTCTGTATTTGTTTAGTCACCCTTGAGGAATATAGGTTTTTTCTATGTATGGTCGACCTTATCCACAACTCCGAACCTCTATCAATTTTCAATAATGTCTTTTGCGCGGCATCCATCTCCTATTAAGAACATTTCTAATTGAACCATCTTAAATATTCCAACAAAGCCGAAGTTTTTTAGATCTCTTAAAGTACCTACGTGCCATGGCTTATAATATGGAATTGCTGAGAGTAACGAAAATAATAATTATTATGAAGAACTCCTAATTGGTAAGAGTTTTAGTACTACTTCATAACATATTCTCGTAGTATTATTTTAGGAAATAAAAGAAAAAGGATGAAGAATGTTTTTAGTAAGGACAGATTTACATACAATCTATATATCCTAGTAGAGGTGACATAAATGTTATTTATATTTAAAATACAAGAAGAAAACTTATCCCATAAAGGAAGTAAGACACAAACTTGATGAAAAGAGATGCAATCCAAAAGAACTAGTTATATGACTAAAAACTTCTTAGAAGGAGCTTTATTTAAATTTATTTAAAGAAGAAAAGAAGAAGTGTATTTGGTATTAGAGTTCTACGCCCACAATTATATCTACCTATTATAAATATTTTTTATTTCTGAAAGTTCGTCAGAAAAGTACCCGGATTACTTCTATAGAAATCCAAATTCCTGTTATAGAAGGTAGTACGTACCTAAGTTAATTGGTACAAAAAATGAATATAATAGAATGTTAATTGGTTGAAAGAAAGGAAGTCAGATGAAATATGTTTCAGTTTTCTATTTTGTAGATGTCTAAATAGATTTATAAAAATACATATCGTATCATTTCATTACTATCAAAGAAAAAAACTTTTACTAAAACCTGTTGTCCTATTTCTCTTAGCAATAGCAAAAATGTATGGTACTATACGATATTCACAGTCTATTCCACAACACCTTATTTATGCACTTATATCTATTGCAATAGATTCTTCACCAAATTTTATAAAGTTATACTTTTCTAAGATGATGGCATTGCCCGAACAAAAAGAACCTTATAAGAAAAAAACTTGTAGCACTTTATTTTTTATGAAAGAAAAGAGGCTTACAGAGGATCTTAAAGATTTCGCTTAAGGTACAAAAACCCTCGACGTTGGACCAAAAAAGAGAAACAACGTACAGTAGCGCAGAAAAGATATCCCATATTTAGGCTAATTCTGAAAAAGCTTTGTGTATTATTGTAGAACTAGTTCGAAGACAAGTCATCCTTTTATCCTTTTCAGAAAGTACTATTCTATTAGGTATGGATCCCTTGGACTAGCATCCAATGGACCAAGCAAACAGGGGTAGCTAGTATAATATATTATATATATATATATATGTTAGATATAGATAGATAACTAATTTCTTTCCAAGCAAGAAAAAAGAACTTCTACAGAGTCATTTCCAGTAAAGTTAAGCAATAACTAAAAAATATTCGTTTATATACTACGTATATGAGTTGCTTCATATCATAGTCTTTAAGGATCTACTATTTCTTCGTTCAGGAATATAAAATAACCAAATCTATTCGAAGCTATAAGACAAAAATAATAAGAATACTTACCTATCTCATTTAGATCAAAAATCAACTTTTGGCTTTCAAACTACTTAATCTACATTCGTTGCACCTAAAAAATGGTTATAAAAAAAAAAGAAGAATGACTTATATTTATGGCACATGTAGGATGGGTATAGAGACTTTATTATGCTATGACTAGATTAGATACCCACGCTTGACTGGAATTGACAAAAAAATTATATTATTATAGTTCACACAAAAGTACTTAACCCTACAATCTTTATATGCTTACTTTTTGTTTTGAGTTCTCGTTATCTAAAAAGCACCTCTCTTGTTAGATGCAATAATAATAATATGGCCTAGTATACTTCTTTCTTTAGTACTTTTTTTAGCATACTATATTCATTCTCGAAAGATCCCTCAAACTAAAAGCCTAAGTTCTATAGCATTGCAATGACTTCTTCTTGGGGGCTAAGTATATTAAGAAAAGAAAGTAGTAAAGCACTAAGGTTATAGAAGATCATTGCAGCACCAAAGTAAAACTAATTGCTAGGAGTCATTACTTTATTTTAATTTTTAAAAATATTTATAGTAAGTATAATAATATTAAATATTAATAGAAACCTAATACTAAGGGTTTCTTTGGAAAATAGATGTACCTTAAGAGAAGTTATTTATATTGTATTTTAGTTACGAGTAACCTAACTCTCTTTATAAGAATATAAGAAAGAGGACGAAAGTAAACTTTCTGATTTACATACAATCTACCATCCCTTGTACATCTACGTATATCTATCAAAACAAAAATTATATTTATTATACGTATACGGACAGCTTTTCCTTATTTAGCTGTCATACTTCTTCACTTCCTGTTTAGTGTTTTTTATTCCATACCGTAGTACAGTACAATTCCAAGAAATATCTGTGATCCTTATAACTTCTTAATAATTTCTTAGAACTTATAAGAAGAACCTGTTTACTTCTTTCTGCCCCAGCAGACTTCTTAAGCCAAGTGCTTCCTTAGTAGATAGTAGAGTTCTTATTTTAGTTAGACTATCATTTATAAGTATGAAGAGAACTTGTTACTCATATTTTTCTTTTATAAGCACCTGCAATGCAAAGAGTAGGATCATATAATAAATTAATAACCTAACACAATATATTCATTATATAACATTACATGGAGCTGGTGCAGCATCGTCTACTTATGCTATACACTGCGTGCACCTGTCTTCTTATAATTAATTTCTTTTTCTAATATGTCCTACATAAGTAACTAAGCAATCTTCATGAACTTGGTTTTACTTTTTACCAAGGCATGTATCTAACCGAGTATATTTGTTAACGCCAACTACAATGATAAGTTTTTCTGCCCACCTCTTAAAGCTATGTTTACTTCCATTAATACAATGGTGTACTCCTAGAGGGACAACCTCGTGATGATCATTCTTACAAGAAAGGGTAGTTAAGATGCTTTCTTGTATAGTAGTATTCTTTGCCAGTTTCTTAATTATTGAGTTAGTAGTTATCCTTATATACTGAGGTTAGATAGAAGAGACAGGTTACTCTCCAGGGTGCTGCCTTAGTATTCTCCTACGGGGTGAAATATATTAATTTTTTCTATATTGAAAATAGGAGAGCTTACGTAAGGAAGAAAACATATAAATAGTTTAATTTAAAGCACTTACCTTAAAGAATTTCTATTGAGAATAGACTATGTCAATTATAGTTTTATAATCTTGATGATAAATGCTTATGTGCTTTAGTACTTGTAAGGCAAAGATAACATTTGGTTAGAAGAAATATAAATAGAACCTAAAATGATAAAATGAAAGGAGCATATTAAGTACCACTAAAAGTGCATAAAAAAACATTTATAGGGAAAGCAAGAACCTGTTCTATATTTATTCAAATTCATTTAGTCTATTTTTTTAATAATTTAAGTTAGTATGCATACCAGGGAAAGTGCCTATGACTAAGAGTAGGTTAAGAGTCTCATTGAGTGTAAGCAAAGATCTTTATTCAAAATAGATTAGTAAACTTTAATAAAAGAATAGAGCTCATTCCTTATAGAAATATGTACTTGCTCTAGATGTTATAAAAAAAAATATATATATAAGCTAAAGAACCCTTTTTATTTCACTTTACTTGTTATTTCCCTACTGTATAGGTTTTAACAATAGATCTAGGGAGTACCTTGTGATATATAGTTTAATTTTTATATTATGAAAGCATTCTATAATACAGAGTTATCCCTTAAAACATGGTTGATTACAAATATTATACTTATGCGCTTCTTCTCTGATTAAGAGACACCAGAAATTACCTTAATTTATAAGATATATATCTTTAAGATAATTGCTTATTAATCCTTGGCTTTGGCTTACGCTATATTCTGAATACTCGCCCTGAGCATTCTATTTTTTAATTATTGTATTCCACGTACCACAGGTATAACGTGAAGGATGCTTACTTACAGAGTATACGCCCCTTTCACAGCACTTAGTTAAGTATAATTAATAGGCACATTCAACTAGAACTCGTTTTAGGATAACAAATTATTAGTTATAGAGAAATGTCTTGGGCTTAGGAAACATCCTAGGTGTAGGAGGAACATTAGTACGAACTCGTATAGGATTTATAGGGGATCCTGACAAGGGAAAGTAGTTCATATTCAATGAAATAAAAGATCTCTCATTCTGTATTGAGTATCCCTTACTTAATTACTGTTAAGATAACTAGAATTAATTTAATACCTAAAAGGTGGTCTTTCCACTAGCCAACAAGGATAATTATTCATACAGTACCTTAAAGTATCTCTTTACTATGAAAGAACAAGAAGGATTATCACACAAGGAATTTCTTTACACCTTTAAATATATATTTACATTTTAGTTAGGTATATATAATATGAATTATATAAGTTAATACAAAAAATAGAAGTTGTAGTTTTCTAATTACTATATTTTGTTTTTATATTGTCTTCACTCTAGGGAAAGTGTTACGAAGTAGGGTTTTGAATACCACCTGTTCTCTTCCAACTACTTTGTATAGAAATTAAGATTTTAGTCTATGCACGTTGCTTACAGGGTGTTGTAAAGGCTAGGAGTCATTAAAAAATAGAGTTATAGAGTAAGTCATGATTTGTTGTTTGTTATAATTACTACTAAGTACTAAAAAAAAAGCACTGCCACGTATAGGGAGAGGATTACTCTCTTAGCATTACTCTAATATTTTAAGTTCATTTAGTAGACTTATACGTATAAAGGTATAAACTTAAGTAAAGATATTTGGAGTCTACAACATTCATTGTGTGTGATTAAATCACTTACACTTTTTTATAGATTAGGTAGGATTCATACTAACTCTTTTAAGAAGCTAAAATAAATCTAATGACTAACTAGTAGGATATTCTTTTAAGGAGGTCCTTCTATTTTTTCGTTGTAGAGGGGTACCTTACTTTGTATAACCAAGATTCAGCTGCTTGTAAATAGAGACCACTTTTCCTTCTTCTTTATTATAAATTATTAGGGAGTCTCCCCTATATTTTAAATACTACTAGTGATTGCTCTTAGTAAAACTCTATTATAAAACACATTGACTAGTATAATCTTGTTAGCATAGAGGAATTATATATTATATTACTTTTTCAAATAGGAGCTACTCACGCATGCTATATTATTTTATCTTAAGCTAATACACAAATTACATAGATAAATATAAAGTACATACGCCTTGTATAAAATATAATGAATTGCTTCTTCCAAGTAAAACTTATAGGAAAACTTTCTTATACAAAGACTAGAAATAAAGTGCTATTCCCTTATAAAATATATCTAGAATATAGAACTCACTAATAAAAGAAAACCTTTAAAGGTGCTTTTTCTAAAATACATTTATAGGTATACTGCTAATTATTTAAAACGATCTATAGCTTAAAAAGCTCTTCCGTATATTTGTATGTACTAAAATTATAAGTATTCTATGATATATCTTTATTATACTATAAAATGAGCTACGTCTTAGAATGGGGCATCCCTCCCTTCTATACGAGTAATTCCTAGCTACCCTTCTTGATAATACACACTCCTTTTATAAATCTAGTACAAGATAATAAGAGGGGTCTTATAGATAAAAAAATCCCTTAACAACTAACTGAGCGTGAGAGAGCACTCACCTTTTGTTGCCTATTTATAGAAGAGAGTTCATACTATAATTTGCTAGAAGTTATATTTTAATTTAAAGAAGAATATGCCACTTCATTACTATAGATTAATTACTGAATAAAATAGGGTAGTATTACCCTTGTCACATATTGTATCCACTACTAGAATTAATACTAAAGACTTTATCTTATAAAAATACCCTTAGCTATAGTGAGAAATTACTCTTCCATCCCTTATATAGTGTAAACAAATATATAAGGTAAAACACACAATTAGCCTAGCATATTAAAAAAATACACTTTTCTTTCTCTATTTAAGTTATAATAAATATACTTTTACTATAAATTGTCTATCACTATAGAAGATGTACCTAAGAGAGTTACTAGACTACTAGAGTTGCTCCTTTCTTATCTTATATAAAGGTTATAAAGGGAGTAATTCATACTATATACACGAAGAAAGGTTGTCCTATTATATAAAATCTTGCTTTATATTTATAAGCCTAAACTCAAATATTAGAGTAACCCCTTAGTGAGACGTGCTTTGTTGAGGTAATCTTTACTACTTTAACTTAATAATTAAGCTCTTATAAACTCATGCAATTAGCTTTTTCTGGTATACCTTCTTATGAATATACTAGGATAAACTAAAGTTTAGTATACAAAAGAGTAGTCCTACCTTAAACTATAACCTTATTAAGGTTAATGAGTAGAGAGACATGCAAGGAAACCTATAGCATACATTACTCTATAAGCTCCTAAGTGTAAGTGAGTCTCCTATATTATCTAGGGGGTTACTTTAGTAGTATTCTTTATTCTATAATAGAATAATTTAAAAAGTGTCTACTCTTCTTTAGATATATAAGTAATTATTTACTAAAGAAGACTATATAGTTATAGAATAAGTCTCTTAATACATTAGTGTAGAATGAAGTGTTAAGACTCTATAAGAAAAGGAATACTCTCTAGAATAACTTTGTCTTAATCAACCCTTTTAAGTATACCTTTAAAAAAACATCTTCTATCTAAAAGATAGGTTAGGTACTATAATTTATATTATATATAAGTAAGAAGTATTATTAAATCCACCCCTATACGCATATTTTATATATTAGTTAATTATATATATATAGATAGGTTAGAGCATTCTCTTAGTAACCTTGATAATACGCTTAAAGAGCTGATGCGTAAGAAACATATTTTATTACCCATAATTAGAAAGGAGTAATAGATCACGATAATTGTTTAGGGTAAGGTATATTTCTAATACATTTATTAAGTAAAAAAATTAAGGTTAGCTTTTTATTATATGATGGCTTGTTACGGGAAGTTTATCTAAGAACTTATATATAATTTATAAAGGATTGATTTACTTATTATATCAAATAATAGATCTATACAAGTACATTATTAAAGATAATATATCAAAGCGTACTCTCTATTTTCTTAATTGCTTAAGTATACTTGTGCTAATGTTTAAGATTTTCTACAAGACGTTTTCTTCAGGCGCATGCTTTAGAGGGAAATGTTGTAATAAACAATTTAAATTAAGTTTTAAAAAATATATTGATGAAAACAAAAGCACCCTTTTTAAGGAAGCTTCCTCTATAGTTATTAAATGTACCTATTTTTATATAAAAGAGTAAAGTAGGCAAGTTCTTACTTAGCAGTGCGTCTAAAATATATTTATAGAGAAAAATCTTTAACCTATTATTTAAATAAAAAATAGAGAGCTTACGTATTTTATAGTTTATTTTTGTATAAGAAAGGTAACATTTTATATCAGAGAGTTACCTACGTTAGAATATCTTATATGAGAATGTAAGATATATTTAGTAGAGTACTCTTGTACTATAAAATGTTTAATACTAAGTACACTTGATTATACAGAGGAGCTTTCTTACTCTTATTAATTAACTCTCAATTACTTAAGTTATTAAATAAATCTCTCTAGGGTACCTATATAAAGATAAAGAAGACAATACAATTTTTCTCCCAACGCTAGTCTTAAATATAGCTTCATTATTAGGTATACAAAGTCATAAATCAAGTAACTCATGGAGGGTTCTCGTTCTCTCACTTAGCCATTATTATATAACAAAGAGGAAAGGTTTTATATTTATAGCTAAGAGTTTATTATACTATAATGAGTACTTTATATAAGCTAGATTACTAGTAGAGTAACTATTTCTTCTATCCCTTAACACTAGCGGTGTGTATCTTACAAAACTATAGTGTTACTGATGTATTGTTTTTTCTAGATTACTACTTTATTATAAATAAGAAATAAATTATTAAGGCAAGAGTGTACTTACCACATAAGGCGTAATAACAATAGATAGAGCTCTAGAGAAGGAGATTATTAATTTCTCTTTATATATTAAGTATACTGGGTTTAGTAAAGGTAATCTATCCCCTCTTTTTTATCTATTTATTTATAGGTTAAATCTTTTTTTTTAGTAAAGTATGTCTAGATATTAGTTAAAAATACCTTATTTAATAAAGCCTATTAAGATGTATTCTTAAACAAAGCGCATGGATATTAGTAATTATTAAAGAGTAAACTATGTTCTATATAATAATAGCGCTTTAAAGGATAGGTAACGCACCTCCTGTTTACAAGGGCTAACAAGCATAGTTTTACTCTATCTTAATAATATATAAGTATTCCTATCTAGTTATAATATAATAAGGGAAAGTGTACTCTATTTATTAACTAATAACTAGTTTAAGATAAAATTTATTAGCTATAAGAGACTATCTTAAGTATCTCCCCTTATTTTATAAGGGATTTAAAAATGTATAAGGCTCTCTTTTTTATATACGTGCTTTATTATTAAAATAAAAATATAGGCTTGTGTCTTGATAAATATAAGTACTTTTTTTATATAAAAAAATATATAAGATACGATTTATAGGTTACTTACGTAGCAAATAATGTGAGTTGACTAAAGCATATTATATCTTGTTGTTTATGAAAAAAGTACTAATCACTAATCTATTAGAGGCATATACTATTTTGCCCTTCACTAAAAGAAATATTTTACGTGGGCACACTACTCTTAGAAGAAGTGTCTTATACTATAATAATTTAATAAATTCTCTAAGGGATAAATACCTACTTAAAGGGGGATAACTTACTTAAATTGCGTATTCTATAATTAATTATTTAACATGCGCTCTGTATTTATTAATACCTTAATATAAGTGCTAGAATTCTCATATAAGGTACCCTCTTGCTCCTTAGACTCCTTAGAAAGTACGCATGAAACCCATTTTTATAGGAGTAGATTCAGGGTGTACGTTCTACAAACTATCTAAATTGTGTATGAATTTAAGCAAGAATTATAGCAGCCCCCTGAAAAGCAAAAGTAATGTGTATTTTTTTTCTTGAGTAACAATATATTTTAAAAGCAACATCTCTATCTAGTATAATACTTTATAAAAAGGGCATTGCAATCACTTTTACCAAGGTAAAGAGGCACCTCTTATTTATACTTTAATAATTAATACTTCATAAGTTATTTCAAATACAATTATAAAATATCTCTAAGCACTCTCCTTGAGGAAAGCTTGGTTGTAGAGTACTCCTAAGTTATACTAGGTAACTCGTACTTTTATGCATATAAATCCATAGCAATTAAATATATTTCTCTCTTTATAAAAGAAAAGGTTACTACACTACTGTGTATTCTATATACTACTCTAATTATAATAGAGAAATCTTTAGATTTTACTTATAACATAGAAATATTTTTTTAACAACAAAATTTAGGGCGAATAGTTAGACTTAAATGTGCTTAAAGGGTACTTGTCTCTTACATAAAATATAAGTTAAATAAGAGTTAAGTCTTTACTCTCTTAATTATTATTCTAGTCATAAAATAAGCTATATAAAATATAAATGCAGTAGAACTAGAGCTTGTAAAAATAAATCGGGAAATAGTTTAACTTATACAGCTAAAATATTTGCACGCATAAGAGGGGTACCCCTCTTATGGAGTTATTTATATAAAAAAGATTCTTTCTCCTAACTTTTCTTCAAGTAACATAGTTATATAAATTAGATGCCCTTGTAATGTTAATTGAAGTCTGCCTTAGTTAACTATTAAAGAATTAAGAATAAGGCAACTCTGTAAGAATTATTTCACCATAGCTTCATTAATAAAGTATCTTGGTGTAAGAGAAAGTACCTTTGCGATCTTTGTACCTTACAAAATGTTAGCTCTAAATTCTAAATATAGTAAGGGTACCACATAGAATTTGTAAAATAAATTGTAGTCTTTATAAGAGGCATAGAAAAGGGTGCCTAATATATATAATTAACAATTAATAAATATAATCAGTCTCAATTTCTAACTATACTTAAGGAGATAACCTAATTATAGATAATCCCCTTTATAATTATACCTTCATAAGCCTTGTACTTTGTGTAATATTTTTTAGTATAATTAATGTCTAAGTATTTCTCAAATGTAATAGGAGTCCTCGCATGTGTTAGTAACTGAATAGGCAGTATCACCAGTATTTATTAAGATCTTTATTTAAAAGATAGCTCTAGAATAATTTAAGTATATGAAATCTAGACTAGTAATCTATTACAGGAGTAGGATAGTGTAGCAATTACAAGATTTAAGAATAAGGGGAAGTAACTCCTAGAAGACTCGAGAGGGGTACTTACGATTTTACACTTTCATTACATTCTTTAAATATCTGCTAGTGCTCTTTTAAAGGTGCTTGTGTGTTATATTAGAATAAGACTCTTCCTTTACCTAGTTGTTAAAGGGGTACTAATGCCTTAAAGTTACTCCTACATTAAACTATACTTATATTAGCTACATATCTTCGTTCTAATTCTTAAATAATAGGGAACCACTATTTTACTTTAAGAATATTAATACTTAGTAAGACTTGATTATGTAGTACCTCTACAATATTTTAAGAGATTTACTAAGTACTTGCGCTTTCTCTAAAGACCTTTAAGTTTCATCATAAGTGCTAGAGTAACTAAGCAGTACCCTTTACTAATCAGACTCGCCAGGAATTCTCTAAAAATTAAAAATATATTATTCTCTAATAGCTTGCCCTATAAATTTTATCGCAGTAGTTAGAAATATAAACAAATACCTAGTAAACGTATAAAAATACATACTTTATAGAAGAGAATGCCCCGCTAATTATGCTACAACTCACTTATATAATAATTAATTAAAGATAGGTTTAGTAAGACAGTATTTACTCAAACAAAGAGAGTCACTTATCCCTATAATACTTTTTATTCATACTATAATTTGAGAATTCTCTCCTAGAATTATATTAATATGATGATTAATACTTTTTATAGGTAAGCGCATATCTTAGTATTACTAGAAGTTATTAATAATTAAGCTATTATTTTACTATACTTGTACTAGACTTAAATTATTATTTATAAAATACGAGATATCCTATATAATAATTCTAGAATAAACTTACCTACTATTTATAAAGACTAAATATTAGTTTATTATATAGGAAGAATCCTTTACTAATAGATTTATTTTGTCTAAAAAAGAGTTAAAAGAGATTTTCTAATAGGATTTAATCGTAGAGAGCTTAGTAGAGGCAACTAATTTTTATATTACTCCTTAAGGGCCCTTTTTATGGATAAAAAACCTACTACTTTAACTTCTAATTGAGTCATTTAGATTTAATAAACTAGTGTAGTGTAAAAAGTACATATGCTCTCCTCTTATATAAATAATTAAGAGAGAGCATACTTAAGGAGTTACCTTAGTAATTTTTTAGTTATATAATTTTATATAACATGAAGAGTTTCTGCTTTAATCTAAATCTATAAGAATCTATCTAAGGAAGAAGCTTTTACTCTTGCTTAGAGAGTACTACTAAATTTTAAATTTGTAAGGTAAATAGAATACGTATTAGTAACCTGCTAAGAATAATAAAATAGAACTCACTTCTTAATCAAGCTATTAATTTGTTATTACACGTTTATATGAAAGGTCTACTACTAAAGCGAAGTATTATGACTTAAGAGATCCTATTTTGCAAGAAGTAGATTGTCCATAGAACTCCTTTACCCTATTACTACTTAAAGAGAAGGCAATTATTCTTTCTTATATTCTTAGTTAATAATTAATCCTTCGCAAGTATAAAAGATTATATTAACAAAGATTCTAGGCTATACCAAGCATAAGTAAATAATTGGTTCTTATACCTTTTCAAATTATATCTTATAGAGTCTTACAAAATTACCCACTTACAACTTTTTATTAATGGTAGAGTTATTTCTCCTTGCTACCTTAAGGTTTTATATATTAACTAGTTTATATTTATTATTATAAGCAAGCACACACTTTTATTAAATACACTTTAAAGCGCAAGCACTAGAGCCTTGAGCTGCCTACGATATATTATACACGCATTTTTTTAGAAATACATATTTAACGATTAAACAAAAAGCGAAGACCCCTTAGAATACTACCTGATTGCTATAGGAGAAAAGGGAGCAGTATACTTATTTAAACGTATAAATACTAATAGAGTACCTTTCTTTTTTATAGAAGTCTTGATTACTCGCCTTATTCGAGAGTATTAGGCTTTTATCTTATCAAGTGTAATTATAATTAGAGCTTTATACCAAAATTATACTGTCTAGTTAGAGAGCTAACTCCTATTACTTGTACTTACTAATCATGCCTTACATAACTAGCTATCTTAGCAAAACTTGGTTAAAGAGAGTGCCTTATGCTGAGAAATATGTATAACTTATGTATGACAAGTGAGTTACCCATCTAAATAGAAAGACTTCATTATGACCTTGCATATCATGAGTCACACCCTAAAAGAATAGCGTAGTTTAAGAAAAGAAGGGGCTATCTTACAGACTAGAATTTATTGGCGATGAAGGAGCTAGTATTTAGTTAATAATACTTATAATTAAGAAGCTTAGATTTAAGTAATTATAACAACAAGAGGTATTCTACTAACTAGATAAGACATAAGTTTCCTAGGGTTATCTTCATACGCTTTTACTAAATTTACTAAAGGAGCTTGTATATTCCTGTATTAATTATGTTTATAATATATTTTAAATTATTAAACTATGTAAAGGTAAATATCTTGAAAAAGAGAGGCTACTAGATTTGCCCTTTAAAAAAAGATAAGGTGAAGGGGCAGCTTCTCCCTGAATATTATAATAGGAGTTACTCAAGCCTCTTTCTTTATTAAGTAATACTAAATACTATATCCTCTTTAACAAAATTTTATTCCTTCGTGTATCTTAGTTACATTATACACAACTGTATATCTCTTAGGGAAGAAAATACGCTCACAACACAAGTTTAAAATATAATTGCGTAAGTAGACTTCTCTAGATAAGACCCGTTTACTAAAGACTACTTGATAAGAGTATATTAATTATTAGACTAATAGAAGTACTTGCTCATAGAGAACCCCTTATGTAAAATTATATGCCAGTCCTAATATATTAGAGGGCCTCCCTTTTAACAAAGCATGCTTTACGCAATCTTCTAAGGGAATACCCTACTAAAGTTAACTCTAACTTAGTGAACATTTATATTACGTATTTTTTTAAAACATATTATGGAAAGGTAAGAGCATCCTAAGTTACCATTTATAAGTATTAGGTAGGAGTCCCTCCTAACCTTAAATAACTAAGAAGTTCTAACTATTTAAAAGTACAATCACTTAAGAAAGTATTTACTGCTACAAGATATAAGGGACTCCTTCTTTTAAAATGTAAGGTACCTTCTCGTACTTTATTTAATTTAGTGTATCTACTATTAATTAGTACTCCTATAAATATGTTAGTCTTAAATAAAGAACTCAAATTATAGTATTTATACAAAAGGTGATATAGATATTTTCCCCTAAATAGGATACTACTCTTTTTAAATAATCTGTGAGGGAGTATACTTATACTTTTATATGCTTAAATATATACTTAAAGTTTACGCCTTAGTAGTTAGGTTTTCCTCGCTTTATTAAATAATAAGTATATAAGAGTGCAGTACACTATTTAACTTTAAAAATTTTAATGCTGCCTTTTACTCTTTTACTAGAGAATATACCAGAGATTATTAGAGAAGTACATGCACTTTTGTTAGAACTAATATATTTATGGAAGGAAACCTATTGCTATTATAGTTCTTTAAGAGGTATTACCTAAGGCTAAAGAGTTTTCCCTTAATTGGACTCGTGTTACTATATATATATGATGTTATAGAAAAAAGTATAGTACTATAAATAAATAAAAGCTAGGATTAATATAACTTCGTACTTATGCGTTGTTAAAGGGCAATACTTTATGCTTAAGCTACTTTTGTTATACAGTATTTTAGTGAGTTAATTAATTATACTCTCTTAAGGATATAAGTTAGCTTTTATAGATAAATAATTTATCTATAAATTTTATGTATTTATAAAAGAGAATACACACTATCTCTTTTAAAATTATCTTAGTAGGGTACTCTTTAGTAAGTGAGAGTACTTTTATCTAAAATAATAAAGACCTTTTATTTTATATAGGTTTATGTAAGAAATATTTGAATAATTATATAAGACAAGGGCGCTCATATAATAATATGCTATTACTTTTCTTTTAATAAAAAAGACCTTTCGAGTGTACTTTCTACCTTAACTTATTTACATAAAAATATAATTAATAAATTAAATCTATAAATAGAAGAAATAACTACCCATAAGTTCTATCTGCCTTCTCTAGAGAAGCTAGTGTTTTACAATACTAAAAAAGAGGTAGACATAGAATAAATGTGTACCTTAGCTTATAATAGAGTACTCACTACTATTAGATTAAATTATAAGAATATACTATTAAATACTTTAAATTATAAAGACTTAACTGAGTAATTAATAGCCATACAATTTATATGTCTCTTAATTACCCTTTACACCCTAGAGCTCTTTAAGACTTATACGAATAATTTATTCTTACAAAAGAAAAGGGATATACCCTAATACTACTTTACCCTCCTATTTAATAGAGCACCTTTACTTACACCCTTGTATTTATAGAGAATAATAGAGAGTTACTTTCATTAGTGAGTTATATATCCCTACTATATACAGTAAATTACTAGTACTATTAAGCGCATATATTTTCCTCTTTAGTATTAAATATGTATACTATAATAAGTATTATTCTCCCCTAGTATAAAAGGAAGAATATATTCAAAGGTATACTTCTAGAAACTGCTGCCCTTATACCTATATGTACTCTATTTCTTGAGTCTTTCTTAGTAAGATCTAAATATTTATAAAAAGACTTAATATACTCTAAAATTTTTAATACAATACAAAGAAAGAATTATCCAGAGCTAACTAAAGGCGCATAAGTCTAACTAAGTACTTGGCGAGCTGCTATAAAGTAACTAAAGAATTCACTTACACTTTTAGATTATAGAGTTACTTAGTATCGACGAAGTTATATAGGCTTTTACCTTATAAATCTAAGTTAGTTAGGAGGAAGCTAAATATATATTTTCTCTCTTTTTTTAATAATGCACCCTAGATAGTTTAAGAAATATACACTTATAATATACGTAAGATAAATATCTCTGTATAAGACTAGGGGAAATACTCCACTTAAAATAGCCTGTATTAGTAATAATAAAGCCATCTTCTCTAACTATTTTATTTTAATAAAGGATTAAGTATTCTCTAGCCCTATTATAAATGAAGGACATTTCTTACCTATATAAATAGAAGGGTATTTACACTTACACAAATATATGTTAGCTTAACAAAGAGGCTAGTACCTCCTTATTTATTAAGGGAGTAAAGTAAGCTACAATTCTCTAGAAACAACTCCGCTCTATAAATGATATATTTTTACTAAGGAATACTAGTCAAGCAAACCCCTACTTTTTATACTTATGTTAGATGCCTTGGAGAGAGTACACCATACACTAAAGCTTACTTTCTTACTTTAATTATGCTTTTGAAATATATTACTTATAGAGAGGAAGAGTGCTCACTCTTAAGTCTATAAGTTACCTTTAACTTTCTCTTATAGCATATTAGCAAAAAATTATTGAGTAATAAGAGATCCTATTACTTTTATTAAATAATTAGGTATAAAATATAACGCGCTCCTCTACGGAAGTACTTTAAGTTAAGTAAGTTAAGTGGCATTACTATAGTAGCTCCTTATGAAAAAGAGTATACTCTCTTGTACTTATGTTTAGTTAATTAATAGGGGCATAATTAAGAGCTTATTATATTTTAAAGGAAATGACTCTATACACAAGGACGGGTACTCTTTCACTTATAAAATGTTAGTATATAGCTTAATTATTTAAAAGTATATATATATAGTTGACGCCCTTTAAAACAAAACTTTTTTATTTTAAATGGTTAAGTCTTTCTCTTTTTAATACACTCATAGGTAACCTATATAGAGTTGGCTTACTTCTAGAACTTTTGAATTCTAGAGAACTTATACAGGAATATAGTAAAGAAGAGAGTCTATATAAGGCGCTTGCTTATTATAAAGAGTAATTGTTTAACTCACGAGAGTACTTATTAAAAAGTAATTCTCCTGCTATTCTTTAGTAGCAAAACTATTCATTATTTAGTGACTCTAAGTATCTGCTTGCCCCTGTATATCCTAGTTTTAAGTAATTTTTATAGTCAAAGAAAACTTTAGCATAGGTTTAGAATACTTTCATTTTATAAAAATTCTCTAGTTATAAATTAAGTCTTGAATATGTAAGGAACTACTTGTACATAGAGGTAGCTTTAGTCTCCCTTATATAAAGCTCAGAAAGGAGAGAGTAAACTCATGTTATACCTCTAAGCACTTCAGAGAAAGATAGAGATATACTATACCTTATAGTTCGGTTTTATTCTCAATCAAGTATTTACTTAGAATAACTTAGAAGTTCTAGATATCCTTTAATAAATATAGGTTGTATAAGTACCTACTTTCTTAATGCTCAAAGTATAGGGTACGTAAGGCACCCAGGGTAACTCCTTTATTATATATCATATAAAAGATTAGAGAAACTCCTCCATAAGTACAATGTAAGTGTAAATAAACGCTCTATTATTAATTATTTTTAAGTAAGTGCCAAATAACTAGATCCTTAAAGTATAACTAAGTGAGGCTTACTCCTTTGTATCTTAAGCATTACTAATACTTTTAAAGCAAAAGTAATTACAAGGCATCTTTTTTATGGGCATAGTAACTCTTTTAATAACTAACATTTTATACAGGGAGTAAGGGCATAGTAGAGATATTAGTTAACTATTTTAAAACATTTTATATTCTAAAGAAAAGCTCTACGCTATTACACAAGCATTTTTATTGGCGAGACTTAGTTACTACAAGGTATTTATAAAAGAGGAAGACTCGCCTCTTTTTTATTAGGTTAAAGAAAGGGTCGCTCTTACTACACACAAATAAGTATTATAATATAAAAGGCCTCTGCGCTCTATCTTACTTTCTCTAATAAATATTTTTATATAAGTATGCATCTTTTATACCTAATAGATCTTAGTTTAGTTTTTTAAGGTATTTCTCCTCTCTACGCGTGTATTTATTAGATACAATATTTGATTACGTAAGTATAACTCTAAGCATTTATATTTTATGAAGAGCTTTCTAGTAAAAGATATAACTATTTCTTTCTTAAAAAAGTAAGTCTCTACTATTCACGAATATATTTATAAAGGGCAACACTTCTTTAAGTCATAATAGTCACAATAGTTATTTATCTATGCAATAAAAATTTTTTAGTTCTTTATTATACTAATTTATAAAACGTACCTGATAGAGAAAGGCTATACACTTTGTTAAAGTTAAAAAACATATTATTCAATTATAAATAACAAGGGAGGTACTCAAGCGCACTATTTTACTTAAGAGGAACGCGCGTAATTTATACTTTAAGAATTTCCTAGAAAAATAATTCGCTAAGATTTCTATAATATAAGTAATCACATACTAGATAATAGGGTATAGGTATGCCCTACTTTACAAAGTACCTTTAGATATAATAAAGATTTATGCTCTCTTCCTTAATCATTTAGTCTATTAAGGTAAAGCTCTTACATTATAGAGTCGTTAAATTAAGACTTATTAAACCCATACTTTATTATATATAATAAAAAAGTACTCTAGGCATCTTTATACTAGAGGAATATAGGATAGCCTAACATATTTAATTAGACCTATTAAAGTATATGCACTTCTATTAGCTAAATATCTAATAAATGAGTCAGCTCCTGGACATAAATACGTGCCTAATTAGTTATAACTCTTTAATTAATATATTTATAATTTTATAAGCGAGAAAGTAACTGCGCTCTTTCTATACTAACAAATATAAAAATGTATATAAACAATTGCTTGATAAGCCTTAACTATAAAATAAAAAGCGGGGTATCCTATATATATTTATACTTTAAAAGGTAGAGAATACTTAACAAACTGTATCTTCTTCATAAATAAATGCTTAGAGGGCAAGTACGCTAGGTAAATGTTAATACACTCAAGTGTTATCAAGCGATATTAGTAACTAAGGAATATTATAGCGCACTTACTAAAATTATAGAGAGAGATGTCCTTTGGAATATAAATACCCTTTCTCGTTGCAGAGAAATCTTAGTTATACAATGCTAAGCTTTTCCCCTCTTACTA